>LBNU01008811.1:41323-55865 GCA_014162995.1 Artemisia annua
CTTTTTTCCTCACCACTCGATGATTGACGCGTGTACTCCACTCACTCCTATCATGTGGCCAGAAATCGAAACTGTACAGACACGTGGATGCCTCCTCCGTTTCCCGAGGTGCTTAAACTACATTTTTTTGGACTAGATACATTCCACGTGTGTTCTTGGCGGGGTTATTTGAAATCTTCCCGCGTACGCGTGGGAATGGATTGGATAGACCTTAGTCTAGCATCCGCATGATTGGCCATGCGCACACTAGACTGGGGGGACATGATGACGTATAGTCTACACCGGGTCACGGACCCGTTCGGTAAACAATACCGATGCGAAAGCCCACCGCGCGTGGGCCAATAAAACACTAATTGGACTACCGATTAGGCAGCTTCGGCCCACGAAGCCCAAGCCCAATACTTATTTGAACGGATAGGGATATCTTCTAAATTAAGAAGATATTTACTAACTATCCGATATCGGTGGATAACACCAAAAAGTGAGGAGCACGTAACCTTATCGGTTACGTGCCTATAAATAGAGGGAACCCTAACCCTCGCAAAGGTACGATTCATAAAGCAATCCTAACTCTTCTCACAACCCTAAAACTACGATTACTTACTCTCACGCCGGAGGATAATCGGGGGAAACAATCCCTCGATAAGCCTAACGGTGTTTGTTTCTTTCTTAGTGCGCAGGTCTCCAGCAATATCAAGCAATTGATACGAAGGAAGGAACCCAAACAAGGAACGCCCAACTTTTGTATCAACATTTCTCTTACCTAAAGTAATAATAATAATTTATATATTCAATTTAAACGTAAAATTTTTTATTTCTACCAAAGTCATTATTAACTAGAACAAACTAAATTGGTTCGTTTTTGCCAAAGTTAGATATTCCCGCTCGATGGACGAAGTTGATTCCTATCAAGGTAAATGTTCTTGTTTGGAGGATTTGATCGAATAGATTGCCAGCTAAGTTGAATCTTTCCTCTCGAGGCTTGGAGATGATTCTATGTCCTTTATGTAACGAGGTTGTGGAGTCCAGTTCTCATATCTTCTTCTCTTGTCCTTTAGCTCGTCAAGTCATGAGCTAAGTCTTGCGTTGGTCGGAGCTCGATGATTTATCCTTCAACTCTTACGACGACTGGCTCAATTGGTTATATAATCTCCATTTACCTACGTGTATGAAGGAAGTCTTTGAAAGCACTTGTTACGTGACGCGGTGGCTTATTTGGATGTTGTCAGCCTAGAAGGGAGCTTAGTTTTTATGATAATTCTTCAAATATCTTTTTCTGTATTTATAGTAGTTGTAAATCTAAGTTCAATTGGACTACTTCAATGCAAAATTCAATGCTCCTAAACTTTTAATCTTTTCTAGCTTCTTTCTAGTTTGTTTTTATTTTTTATTTTTTTATTATTATTTTTTTAATTCGTTGTTCATAAAATAATGAAAAAGAAAAAAGAAAGAAAGAATAAACTAAAACACTTTGCAATAAGTTGAAGTCAAGTTTCTATGTTAAAAGAATATTGATGTATTATAATCTATTGATTGAAAGGTAAATCACACAAAAAGATTTCAAACTTAAAGTCAATTTGAATTTTAGTTACTCTACTTTTTTTTCCCTTTAATTTAATGTACTAAAGTTATTTTTTTTGGTGCAAAGTAAGGTTTTTTGAATTTTCTAAAGCGATTACCGAGAAAAATTTTAGTCGAAATGACCTTTCAAAAAGTCGATAAAAACTTACACTGCAATAAAAAATAACCTGGATACCTTAAAATGAGAAAAAAAATAAAATAAAAATTGGGTACCTTAAATTCAAATTGACCTTAAGAGTGTGTTTGGTAAAATAGCTGTGAGCTGTGAGCAGTAGCTGTGAGGAGTAACTACAGCTCCCAACTCACCGTTCACAGCTTCTTAAAGCATTGAAAAATGAGCATTTCTAAAAAATAGTGAAGCTCAACGCTCCTTTGTCAAACGAACAATAAAAATAAAAAAGCTCATTGCTCACCGCTAATCGCCTCAAAAAGCTACAAAAAGCTTAGCGCCAAACATAGCCTAAACGTGATATCTTTTTGAAGAGATTTATTTTAAATACCAAACTTTTCTTACATGCCAAGGGACTAATCTCCACCATTTTTTATAATTTAAATATCTTTTAAACCGTTAATCGTTAAACGAAAATAATTACACTATCGCGACGAGCATTTAATTATCTTTTTTATAAACGGGCACTTTGATATACTTTCGACAAAAAAATCGTTTTTTTACGTTTTTTCTTTTTTCTATTTTTTTTTCTTTTTTTCTTTTTTTTTAATTATTGAAATTTGTATGAAAAAATCACATGTGATATTAGTGTTGACTCATATATGATATGTAATATCACATGTGATATTAGTATTAAATCACATATGATATTAGTGTTAAATCACATATGATTTTTTCATGCAAATTTCAGTAACGAAAAAAAAACGTGAAAAACACGAAAAAAAATAATTTTGTCGAAAGTATATCAAAGTGCCTATCTATAGAAAGTAGGGGAGAGCATGGTGCAGGTTTTGGTAAAAACCGAACCGCATCCGCAATTGCGGTTTTTGCAAAGTGAGAATCGGCAACCGCGCGGTTTTGCGGGTTCACGGTTTTTGCGGGTTTGCGGTTTGGTTTTGCGGTTTTTGCGGTTTTTAAAGTTTTTTTTTTCTCAAATTATATTTTTCGTATATATTTATTTTAGTCATAAGGTTACATGATGGGTTAAAACATATATACAAAATGTTGTATTATTATGAAATTATAAATCTATAAAATAGTAAAAGTCAAAGGGAGGTGAAGAATTTTAAAAACTTCGATGATAAGTTGATAGAAAAACAAATTTGTATGACCGAAAAATTCAAACAATAATTAACCTATAAAATTCTTTTAAAACAACTAATTATAAAAGTATAAACAAAAGCATTTTATCATTAAAAAATATGAAATTTAGTTGGTTTATTTAAAAAAAAAATATATACATACTTGATATGACTTTGCGGTGTGGTGCCGTTATTGCGGTGCGGTTTTTTGGTGGAAACCAAAACCGCACCGCAAAATGCGGTTTTTATATTTTCAGGAACCGCACCGCGGTTTTTGTTGCGGTTTCGCTTGTTGCGGTGTGGGTTTTGCGGTTTGCGGGTTGCGGTGCGGTTCCTGCTCACCCCTAATAGAAAGATAATTAAATGCTTGTTTTAACGGTATATTTTTTTTTTCGCTTAATGATTAACGGTTTGAAATATATTAATATTTGAAAAAAGAGGATGAAAGTGGGTTTCCTAAATTGGTAGGATTAATCTCATAATCAAATAAAGATAGATGGTGAAGATTAATCTCTTGATATCTAAAAAATGTATAGTTCTCAAATGATCTTAAATCTATCTTTTTGTGCGATTTGCCCTTGATTGAACTCTCCTTGTCTTAGCATTCTAATTTTTCTCTTCGCCATATTTATGGTAATTTGCGACTTGTTAAAGTTTGGTGAATTACCGTCGTTGGGAAAAAATACATACAACTTATTAACTTATTAGAGGCGTTCTATTTTGCATACCAAAAAACTGCCACACACCAACGGACCAATCAGGACCGTTGGATCAAAAAAACAATTTTTAATAATAAAAAACACGGGGGGACCAAAATTGCCAACTCACCAAACTTACCACACCAACCCCACCCCTACCTCTCACTTTACACACATTCGATATCACAAAAAAACCCACTCTCTCTAACCATCATCAAAAACTACCATAACAAATAAAAAATAACCGCTTTTTAACCGTTAAAATCATCAATAAAACACAAAATTGAAGAATCATCGAGTGCACAAGCATATCCACGGAAAAAAAAATGAACCTACTAAATCTCGGGATGAAGGTATGATGCTTCCGACTAATTATTTAGTTGTTTTATTGGTTGTGTTTTTTAGTGTTTACAATTGGTTGAGTTTCCGAGTAAAAAGCTTTGTATACATGGATGCACACCAAGTGTTTGATGAAATGTGTGAGTGAAAAGTATCATACGTGTGTATCACCAGTGATATTTAAAGTTGAACTGTATATGTGTATTATCACTAGTGATATTTGTATTTGACTTAACCGTGCAAATCACATAAAGCACACATAAAATGAAACAAACGACATCTAAACAACGAATACTTTAGTTTTTACTGTTATAGAATCATTATTAGTGTGTTTTATTAGTTAATTTTTGATAATTTGTGATGTTGTGATGATTTATGTGATAATATGAGAGATTAAAGTTAGGTTTAACAGAACTAAAGATATGTAGTGATGCTTCTGTTTGATTTGTGGTGGATTTGTATGTTTAATGGATAGATTGTGCATGTTTCAAAAGGTTTTACCGCAGTATTTGAAAACAATATTGACTGGTAGTGTATCATCTATGATATAACAGTTAAATTATTGTTGATTGGTAATATATCTATTGTGATAACAAATAGTTATTTGTTTGACATATGATATTGAAAACAAATGAACTATTCGTACACTAACAAAAATTATGAAAATATTTTGATGAGACATGTGCAAAAAACAGCCTCATCAAACGAAAGAATCAACAATAAGTGCAATTGTCGTTGAAGAAAGCACAACATCTCCACAAACAAATTGAAGAAGCTCAAACTCCTGTGATATCACAAGTTCCTCCATCACCACAATTGATTCAACAAATAGAAGAAAGCTGACACACATGTGATATCACCAGTGATATCACCTGTGATATCACAGGTAGTACCACCTGTGATATCACATGTGATATGTGATCACATGTGATATCAATGGTTCCTCCGAAAGCACATGGAAATAAATGAAGGTGTTGGTTGATGAACCAATGAACAGGACGATTGTTGAAGAACAAAAGTAAATAAAACAAGTTGATGAAAACAGTTGCATTGTTATGTTTTAACAACTAGTGCTAAAATCTTTTGGTTAGTAATATACAATGCTAATGATAACAATTTATGTTCTCTATATAAAAATGTGTTATTAATTGAGATACCCAACTAAGAATGTGAATTATCACAAGAGATAATCAACTTCATATAAAATGTTATGATTTTAATTTTTGTTTTCTACATATATGTGTTATCAATTGTGATACTCAACTAAGAATGTGAAATATCACATTCTTATCACATGTGATAATTAATTTTGTGTTTTACCAAGTGTATATGAAAGAATAATAAACATCAATTGTGATATTTTATCGTCAGCTCAGCCTCCGGCTTTCAAATTGCCTAAAACTTAAACACTTTTCTTTACCTTTACAGTGTAGTATCACAAGTGATACATAAAAGTGAAGCTCATGTAAAACTGAAAGTAATTTAACATCCATTTAAATATTTGAAAAAACAAAACAGAACGCAAATTCCTCAAACATTTATGAAAAGAAATCCTCAAACACTAGTTCAAAATCATCAAACATAGAAAATTATTGTTTAATATATGTACACACACGTCCGCTAAAATAGATGCGTCATTTGCAAGCCTCTCGCTAATTTCATTCTTCTCACAAATAATGATTTATTTTCTTCCTCAACTCAGGTGGAATTAAGTCCATTTCCAATGCCTCAATATATATAATTGTTTTGGGATACGTATGACATTACAATTCTTGAGCACACAAAAAATATGTGTCGACATAGAATCCCACAACGAACACAAAGCTAACAAACAAGCTACTAAACTATCTTATTTGTTATGCAACACCTTCATCAAAACAAATAAAACACATAAAAAGAGATATGAAATAGAATATCACAAGTGATACTACACATATGATGCATAACAGATTTAAAAAAAATAATAATATCACAAGTGATAATATACATATGAAACAGAATATCACAAGTGATACTACACATATTGTACTACACATATGATGCATAACAGATTTAGAAAAAACTTTAATATCACAAGTGATACTATACGTATGAAATCGAATATCACAAGTGATACTACACATATTGTACTAGTGTAGTCATTTTTTTTAATTGATTGCAGATCTGTTAAGTGATAAAAAAAAATATGCTAGATATATTGAAATGGTTAATTTAGTATAAAACGCCATCATTGATCATGTCGTCAAATCTTAGCTAACACCAAGATACACATTAGTTTTACAAAATAAATATTAGCATCCTCTTATCAAACATTACAAAAAAGGCTACTCGGTTGACACCTATGGAACAATAAAATGCGCTACTTGGTTGATATCTAGTTATCTACTGATCAGTCGGTATTCTTTCACGCATCCTCCGCTTTCACATTCTCAAGAATACAATCTGAAATTTTTTCACAAAAATAATAGCTTTAATACAAGTTCAGGGGTAAAAAAAGATAGGAATCCCACCTAACTCAGGTGCAATAAACTTACCTGCAAAAACGTCGAATCTCTTCCACTTACCAACGACGGATGCTGATTCAAGACAACAAATTAGCAGATTTCATTAGGTGCACTAAGAAACTTGAGAATAAAAGATACACTTCTAAATTAAATATGCAGAGCAGCAACCACTACTTCTACAGAAGCTTCATTTTGGGCTCGCCTTAAATATGAGTTATGTCTTATAAATAATAAGCAATATTACACTATAATTAACAACTTATCAGTAACTTTTACTCACAGCTTATCCCCACAAACTTATATTTTCATCCTCATCAAAATGTCAAAAATATTATATAAGCAAATTAACATCTTAACATAAACAACTTATAAATAAACAGACTAACAATTATCACTGGTGATACTAAACGTATATCACTGGTGATACTAAACCAGCTTATAATCATCAACTTCAATTATCACTGGTGATACTAAACGTATGCTATATAGCAGATTCAAAACCACAATTAGACACAAAAACAACATTCAAATGCAGTTAAAAACATAAATTCAACTAACAACTTAATTAATAAGTAAAATTACAAGAGCAGATAACAAAATTATCAAATATTTTTCACTCACACATTTCATCAAACACGTGGTGTGCAACTTGATCAAAAGGAATGTTAAACAATTTGATCCACATAATTAACAAACGACTCAACAGTACTATCAACAGTAACAATATCTGATAAGGTCGTTTTTATAGTATAGTATATTATCCAAGTAATTTCTCAACGAATAAGAAATACCCGGGTCGTGATCCGTGTGAAGGTGAATGGAACCGTAGTTATCGATTTGTGAATTTGTGTGAAAAAAGTGAAATAAGGGATTGTGTTGATTTTAAAACTATAATTAAGGAAACTCGTAAATAACACACGTAATTAAAGCACACTAATTAAAAACGTAAAATTAAACGTAATTAACGCAAATCCCGGGCTAATCCCGAGATTTAAAGCAACTAATAAAATTAAAAGGGCTACAGGGGAAAACTAAATTTTATAAAATCCTAAATGAAATTAAAAACTTTTTGAAAAATTAAAATTATATATTTTTGTTTTCTTTTCTTTAATTTGAATTAATTAAAAACTCTTTTTGTATTTTTGTTTAAGATTTAAATAGCAAATAAATATGAAAAATAACTTAAAAAGTGAAAATTTAATTTTATAAAACTTAAATTAATTAAATACTATTATTGAAATTAAAATAAAATTTCTTTTGTCTTTTTGTGATTTATTATTAATTAAAAAGGATTTAAGATAATTTAAATTCTAATTAATCTATTAAAATGTATTAAATTGCAAATAATTAAGAAAAATGAAAAATAAAATTTTTTAAGTTCTGATTTAACTAAAAACTAATTTTAAAAATAAAAATATTTTTTTGGATTTTTCTTTAATTAATATTAATTAAAAACTAATTAAAATGATTTAAACCTAACTTTAATTAAAATAAATAGCAAATGGACTTAATTAATTATGAAATTTTTCTGGAAATTCAAAAATATTATTTAGAACCTAGGAAAAATAAGTTTGACAGATTAATAAACTTAAATAAGCAGTTGGACTAATAAGCAGTTTCAATAAGGCCTTATTTTTTAGCTAAAAAGCACTTATGACCACAAAAAGCTCACACACAGTAGAAACAACTTAATCAAGCATGTATCATCTCAGAACATACAAATAAGCACACAAGAAAGATCAAAAAGCACATAAGCAGTTTCAATATTTGGACAGAGAACATGCAAAAGGGACCAACTATAAGCAGTCTAATAAGCACTTTAACAAGCCAATTACTGTGAGATTAATGGGGCAAAAGCAAGATCACCTAGGAGACAACACAAAAAGCCAAAAATCCCTAAATTGTTTTAACCAATTGAACAATAATTTTACCCTAGAATAGGCTACTGTAGCAACTGATATAAAGTATGAACATATTTGGCACAATGTTCCAGAGCAGATTTAACCTATTGTATGTTATTGATAAAGCTTGGACTTGTGAATATGAGAAGTTTGCTATGTAAAAGACTACCAGAATCAATTTCAATCAAAAGCAAAGCCTACTGATAGCCTAAACTTACCCAAGAACAGACCCTAGAACAGATGGACTTAAGCAGTTTTACCCTACTAGCTGACTTTATAAGTTCAAGTGTACTTTGACTTTTATGGATTTTAGCTGATCAATTCTTAAACTACATGTAATATTAAGCTGTCCTAAAGTTTAATTATCCTAAGTTTAGCTAGTTTGCACCTAAATCCAAGATTGCAGCAACATAAGTATCACAGAATCAATGGTAAAGATGAATGTTGACTTTTACTGTTAAAGCTATGAATTTTGTGCTAGTTCTAACCTATTTATCCCTAAAGTGACTTACTAGTGCAGAACCAACTACAATAACTCAACAAGAATACCACTAAACTAACTGATCCAAACACCCCTATATGTGGCAGTTAACACTACTATCTGCTTAAACTAAATCCTAGGTGTTTAACTACTTAAGCAAATCTACTACCTAGGTCCTAAATAAGCTATAGAAAAGCTGAGATTAGCCAAACCACAACAAAAAAAAGATATCACAGTTCCACAAATTAGACAGAATGGAAAGAAGCTATGACAAAACATGTAAGAACTAAATATAAAGCACATGCAGACTAAGACAGAAGCAAGCTACTAAACTCAATACTAAATAAACTGAAATAAGCTAGGAAGAGACAGATTAAGCTATATAGGCAAGAAAATTTAAAAAGGAGCTTACTTGAAATAACCCTTGACTCATATGAAGGGTATTCCACAGATGCCTGTCTTTATGACAGGCTAAGGCCTTCCCTTTCTACCTTAGCTTATCAGAAATAGTACCCCAATAAGCAATAGCTTATTCCTTCTTTATTATTATTATTATTATTATTATTATTATTATTATTATTATTATTATTATTATTATTATTATTATTATTATTATTATTATTATTGTTGTTGTTGTTGTTGTTGTTTTGTTTTGTTTTATAAAAGCTAATGAAATACAACAGTAAAGGTTTATAAAGGCTAAGGAAGGATTAAAAAGGATTTATAACAGAAAATAAGCTAATTTAACTACTTCTAATACTAGAATTGAAACAGAGTGATTTATTTAAACAAGACTTAAAGGCATAAAACTAAAAACTTTTATTAATCAAACTGAAAATACATTGAGGAACTAAATTTGACAGCATAACGTTAACTACAAACTACACACGAAAATGAGAGGAACAGGGTCCTATTTATAGCAGATGAGGGGTGCTAGGGTGCTAGGGTTTCAGAAGCTGCTAGAACTCAATTCTTGGCCATACAATTCTTCTCCTTATCCACATGACGACATCCCATCAGGTCCTTAGCCACATGATGCATCCTTATCTTCATTCCACGTTTGCTTGTCCGATCAGGGAGTTCGCAGGTGCCAGGTAAGAGGAATTATGTCGACCTTCTCTGCCATGATAGATTCTTAGTACGAGGTTTTGTTTTTGACTTGATTGGTACGAGGTTTTTTTTAGGGGAGGGTGAATTGGGGGAGATAAACAGTAAAAAGGCGCGGGTCTATATTTTTTTTGGTTGTGGGTTGAATGGGATGTGGGCTGGGTATTTAGTTTAGGGCCTGGTGGATTAGCAGGGGTGAAAGGGAGTAATGGGTTTAGGATTTGGGTTGTATAATTTTTTTTTGTTATAGTTAAAAGGGATCCGGTTGTGTTTGCTAGATTAACCAAGGGACCAAATTTGTAACTTCTTAATTCACAAGGACCATAGCTGCCAATTTTTGTATTCTCAATCCAAGGGCTATTGTTGCCAATCTTTGAAACTTGTAGGACCATTGTTGTCGAACCTTCAAAATAATCTTCAAAAGGACCATTTGTGACATCTTTGCAAACTTGGAGGACCAAATGTGTAACTTTCTCAAATTATGATCCAAGGGTCTCTTTTGCCATTTCTGAAACTTTGAGGATGACTTTTGGGCATTATGAGCTNTTAACCAAGGGACCAAATTTGTAACTTCTTAATTCACAAGGACCATAGCTGCCAATTTTTGTATTCTCAATCCAAGGGCTATTGTTGCCAATCTTTGAAACTTGTAGGACCATTGTTGTCGAACCTTCAAAATAATCTTCAAAAGGACCATTTGTGACATCTTTGCAAACTTGGAGGACCAAATGTGTAACTTTCTCAAATTATGATCCAAGGGTCTCTTTTGCCATTTCTGAAACTTTGAGGATGACTTTTGGGCATTATGAGCTCGAATTTGACCACTAGCTTCCCCGGCTCCGGTTTTAGACACTTTTCCAAATCCCGTGCTCGTTTTGTCATTTTCTTGTGACAAAAACACAAGTATTTGGCATTTATGGGTTAGTTTTTGGTTTATTTGGTCGGGTTTTGGTCAATAAAAGGTATGTGTATAAGCACATACCAATATCCATCAAATCAGCTTCTGAAAACAAATGGTTCATTCAAATTAAAAGAAGACATAAAAAAGGATGATACTGATCGGGAGGTGATTATGAGATGTTGATCGGAATGGTGACTGGAATGGTGATGGTGATGATGATCGGAACGATGGTGTAGCGGTGGTGTTGCGGTGGTAACTGATTATGGAGGGAAAATGTAACAGATTATGGAGGGAAGTCGGTTGAGAGAAAACACACACAAACTGTGTGAAAAAAAAAGCGAATGGGAAAAATAAAATAAAATAAAACTTTATATATGTGGGGTAAAATTTGGTTTAAGTGATTAAATCTTAGATTAATCTAGGCCGTTAGATTAAAAAGGATGGAGGATGGGGATTTGTCCCTTGGTATGCACCAAAAAAAGGTATGCAATTGAATTTTCCTCTAACTTACTAAGAGCATCTACATCGGTGAAATTATGGAAAGCTTTTAGTTTTTGCCACATCATATTTTTAATTAATGTATGAGTATCATCAACCTATTACTCCAATGTCAAAGTTTCTACAAAAGCTTTTTGAAAAATAAAAGTACGTTAAAACAAGGCTAACATAAGGAAGCATTAATTGCAAAGTTCATGCTTCAACCGCTTGTAGAATTACAAGCTTTTGAGTAAAGCTAATGGAAAATCTATGTCTTGGAATGGTAAAAAGTTGTTTAAAAGCTTTTTATAATAGTACAAAGTCATTCAAAAACCAGACCATTGCAGTTGCTCTAACTTCGAAGTTTCTTACTGCATTTTTACTCTTTCATTTCGAAAGGAATCTACTTTTCATCATTTATGTTTTTTAGCTTAAATTTTTTTAATTTTATCATTACTGCAAGCAGTAGTTATCTATAATTGTCTGTTATATTCTTTTTATATCATACTACACACCGTACGTAATTTATATATTTGATTACTTTACATGTCTCAAAGTAATTGTAAGTTTGCAAATCTTTGATTATAACATTCTTTATTTGATAGTGATTTTTTTTAAATGTAAATTACACTAAAAATGGGTGGGAATATTTGTCTTGAGAAGGATAAAATAGTTTGTATATTAGTAATTTATGATTATTAAGAGTTTTAAAAAGTAAAAATTAATTAAATTTGTAAAATGAGTAGATATGACAAGTTTATTGGTTAAATTGAGTATATATGGTATTGCGTTTTTTTGAATGGGGAAATGTGACATTTAAGAGTTTAATTTGGCTATATATGAAATTAAACCATTATTATATTATAGATTAGATTATTTGAACTTTATAAAAACCATTCCAAGGGAAATGATTCAGTTAAAAAAAATCTAGCCACATATTTTAAATAAAAAGAGATGCATTTGTTTTTATAATTGCATCTGAAATATATGTTGTGGTTTCTTCTCACTATTTTCATTTGATCCTAAGTCACTATAATGTGTCAAATCACTTGATCGATCAAGACAATTACAAAAAGAGAATGTTATGTTCACAAGTTATAAAAATTTGTCGACACAATGACATGTCAAGTGAGTTGATTCGGGGCAGGTTTGACCCGTTGTTCAGCCCTAGATTTTTGCGAATAATAACATTTATAATTATAAAAAAGAAGTAATTTATTTTATTTGAAATAATCTAACACATCATTGTTTGATTTTTTTTTAATAAATATTTTGAGGATATAGCATAACTCCTATTTATAAACTAGTTATTTAGAGAGCTAAAATTATCTAACTAATTATATAACTAAACTCATGCATTAGTTCTTCATTGGTTTAGTGTCATAAAACTTTATAAATAGATAAAATATAAAAAGAAGCTGATGCAAATTGGACTAGTTGAACTTGTTAGAACGTTGAATTACAAAAGTTTACACCACCATAAACCATTTGCATCATAAATCTTATTCACAAAACTGAATCTTTTTAGCGAATATAATAAATTATGGTATTCTATAGCAGTGATTGATGAACGGCGTGGTAGATTCTTTGACGATCTCATGTTTTTTAGTTACCATTAGTTTCTATCTTTCTCATTCAAGTTCAAAAGACTGAAGGCTTAGTTTAATGATGATTTTTGCAGAACGAAGAACAAATATGTGTAGTTTAAGAGATTGTGTGCGTGTGTTTTAATTTGTTATGTTATCTTACTATAATTACACGTTAAACGAGGACAATTGCACAAGTATCAATATTGATTACACGTAAAATTAAACAGAAAAAAAGTAAAAAAGTATTTTCGAATCTGTTGCACAAAAAATTTAATATAAGCCATCAGTCGCACAAGTTTGGAGTAGTTACATCGCTGCCTTTTTTTATTAATTTTGTATTAAATATGATTTGCTTTTGAAACTAAAAGACAAAACTGAAAAGTCGTTCAAATTACATAATCTGTTAGTCGCACAAAAAGTAAAAATCCTAATCAATCTAATGGTAGCTTACATTACTTTTTCACCAATCGTGCTTTATTATTAAAAAAAAATAAAAATGACAAGCGTTAAGAATTTACGATAGTCGTACGGTCGATAAGTCGCAATAGTTTATTTTGAAAATTTGATTACTTTTGGAACTAGAAAATGAACTACACCTTTATTTTAGGCTATTTGAGGAATTTTCTCTATATTAAAACACAATGCTTTAGTTTAACGGTACAAAAATCAGCAACCTACTGTTTTGTTCTTGTCAAATTAATTATGTTTACTTATCTCATTAAACCTAAATAAAAATAAACTAATGATTAAAGGATGAAAGAATTACAATAGTCTTTCAAGATGTGGGGTTAGAGACAAGTACAGTAATAATTTATGTTTCGATTAAAACACAATAATGACTATCACGTCTTTTTTTTTTTACTTGTCGACAAGAACCAAACATGAATGAAAGAGGGTGACAAAACATTGAATGGTACCCCCCAAAGATTTTTTGTTTGGACAAATTTGACGCAATGGGACAAATATTATTTTGTCCACTCCTTTAAGTTATACTATTGATTTAAGTTTCTTACGCTAGATGTAATAAGGACGTCTCAAGGCTACATTTACTATATAAGGATCGAGCCAAAAAATTATAGGTGAAAAGGCAAACTTTGACAAAAATTACAAAAATTTGATTCATTATATGGTCAAATTACAGAAATAACCATATATTTGAGAAAAATTATACTTTAATTTTTTTGCTAGAGGCATGTGCCCACACTGCCCCCTCCTATCTCTGCCAGTGCACTATCGTTACCGTAACACTCTGTTTTCTATCTCTAGAACCAACTTCACCACTAACTTAGTGTAATAAGACACAACTTCACTACTAAAATTAAAACTTCAATAATAATTGAATAAAAAAATATTACACTAAAATTTCAAATAAAATAAAACTACAAATTAGTGTGCATTTGTTCAACGCTAAATGTGTTCCACTAACTTGTTCTACTTCATCCGATGATGTAAAAAAATTATTCGGAATCCATTTGTTTTATATAGGAACTGTAACGTGTATAAGAAAGAATGTTTTTGAAAATGTGAATGAAAATGGAAGAGTATTAATGTATATATAGAGATAAAGATGAAAAAAAAATATTTATTTATTTAAAAAAGTGCCAAACGGCTAATTTTATGACCGTCGGCCTCATTTCCTTCTTCCCAGGACTTGGTCTATTGCATTTTTCCGAACTTCGTCGCGTCATTTTTTTTGGGGGGGGGGGGGGGGGG
>LBNU01008811.1:55993-71470 GCA_014162995.1 Artemisia annua
TTTTTTTTTTTTTTTTTTTTTTTTTTTTTTTTTTTTTTTTTTTTTTTTTTTTTTTTTTTTTTTTTTTTTATGTTTTATTTTTTATTAACCTGGGTTCCGACTCGATATTGCGAGCCGACTAATCCCAGGGCGACTACCCTTTTTGGATAGCCCGGAGTCATCGCAGGTGAACCTCCGTTGTCCAAAGACTAAATCTTCTTTGCCTTATTAATCCCGGTCTAACAACCTAGATAACGTAATACAAGTACAATGTTATATTAAACTAAGAATCAGCTTTGATTTAGTACTAAAAGGTATAAACATTCACATTCAAGGGTGACGTTCCAAAACCAACTTCTCACCCATTGCATATTTTTAGTACAAGACTGAGAAATATTCTCCTATTTGGCTTGATCATTGTTTTACATATATTGCAATATTATATTATCGTAAAACATTATCAGTGTTTTGGTCGGACAACATACACACCAACATTTAAAACTATAACACGGTATAGCTATGACTTCATGTTACGAAAACTATTTAACATACTTTTAAAGGCGATACTCTAACGGTACCCATGTTGTGTGTGAGTATGTTCTGGTTGCAAGTTTGAAGCCTCATCCAGCACATATGTGATAAATTTGTGATGTATATAGTATGAATTTGAAGCACATTTCGATATTATCTGGTGCGGCGTATTTTATACCTCAACCAACATATGTTTTTAGTTACATTTGTCATATTATAGTCACTTTCAAAACACAATACCAAACACACTCATAGTTGCTACTTTGCTACCTCAACCGACACTGAACAAGTAATATTATGCAAAATGAAATAGTTTGTTGGTAAATGGGCTACTAACTGGGTCCATAGTTCTTGCTTGCCAATTGCACGTTGTTAATTGTTTTAACCAAATGGGCCTGCATCATAAATTATGTTTCATTTCTTCTCAAACATAAATTTAGATATCGAATGACTAATGCTTTACAATTACGAGACATGAAGGATGTGACATGAGTACATGACACACACCATTCCTTTTTTCCCTAATTTTTATTTTATTTATTTATTTATTTTTTTTTTTTAATTTTTTTTTTTATAAATATATCTCACAATGTTTACACCACAAATCAATCTCACATGTCTTAAACATGACTTGAACCCACAACCATTTAATTAAAGAGCTTCTCACACAACATGAATTACCATTGAAACACAAACCTTTTTTGTGACACACACCAATTCTTACTTGACCATTGAAAATCAAAGACAAGATAAAAAGGCTTAAGCTCTAGTAAGTGCTCATTTTGTATATGTTGATTACGTTTTCGTAAAGCAAATAAACAGTTTTGAGAGTATATGATACAACATTGTATCTGACTTTAACTTAGAGGATGAATTATTTTTGTGCTTGAATTTAAACAATCTAATGTAAGTGAACAAGTTTTTCTTAATCTCCATGATGATACAACATTTTATTAAAACACAAACCGACACAAGTACACAACTTAGGAGCATAACATAAACGTAGAGCAAACGATAGCAACTTAAATAATCTCCTCTTGTGCATTATATTATCACTCATTACAAAAGTGCATTTAAAAGAAATGGTTTATGAATTCATAGAAAAAAAAGGAAGGTAACAAAGGCAAGCAAATTTCTTAAACCCGTTGCTAACTCGTTGCGTATATCTGGGTCCAAATCCGAGCAGTCATCTCATACTTGGCCAGATCGTTATGTACATATCAGAAATTTCTGGCACTAAAGCATCATCAAGGTTTGGCTTTTTTAGCGATGAGATAATTGAATGCACAACCTGCATATTTGATATATCCCACATCCTAGAACCAAAACCAGATNATATGTTGATTACGTCTTTGTATAAAGCAAATAAACAGTTTTGAGAGTATATGATACAACATTGTATCTGACTTTAACTTAGAGGATGAATTATTTTTGTGCTTGAATTTAAACAATCTAATGTAAGTGAACAAGTTTTTCTTAATCTCCATGATGATACAACATTATATTAAAACACAAACCGACACAGGTACACAATTTAGGAGCATAACATAAACGTAGAGCAAACGATAGCAACTTAAATAATCTCCTCTTGTGCATTATATTATCACTCATTACAAAAGTGCATTTAAAAGAAATGGTTTATGAATTCATAGAAAAAAATAGGAAGGTAACAAAGGCAAGCAAATTTCTTAATCTCCCCGTGACTTATTACTAGGAAGCGTATAAACATTAGTTCAATCGTGATTTCACAAACCCGTTGCTAACCCATTGCGTATATCTGGGTCCAAATCCGAGCAGTCATCTCATACTTGGCCAGATCGTTATGTACATATCAGAAATTTCTGGCACTAAAGCATCATCAAGGTTTGGCTTTTTTAGCGATGAGATAATTGTATGCACAACCTGCATATTTGATATATCCCACATCCTAGAACCAAAACCAGATATAGTTGCTTACAGAAAAGAAGATATAAGTTTCTAGTAAGGCAGCCATAAACTCCTTAGAGAGGCGATATTTACAAATTGATTGCAATAAATTTATAATGGTATGAAAATTATTCACCTTATAATCTTATACTCTTTTCCGTCTAAAATATTAGTCTCTCGACAAAAGACAAACAGTCTAGCAAAAACATAAGTACTATTACTTTCTCTTTATTAATTTTTGCAAAATAACAATTCTACCCTTAACTAATTAATTAATGTTTTTTTTAAGATTTGTAATAATAATTTCAAGTAACGGTACGTAAGAAGGTAAAATCGATTAAACTTACTTGTCTATTTTTAGTAGTGTACTATTTGGGAAATCCGAAAAGGAAAGGTGGAAAATAATTTGGGACGGAGGAAGTACTAATTAAGGGGAGTGTTTGGCATTGCGCTTGAAAGTGGTTATTGTCACATATTATAACTAAATCGAATTTTGATTATTCTATATTACAAAATCACTTTAAAAACGCAAAACTCAATGAAGAGGTACCTTAGCCAGGCTCTAATGGTCGTGTTGGAAGTTGTCTAGGTTGATGCTACTGTTGTTGATTACATTTGGATGGTATAATTGCAAAAAAAGAATACTTTAATGAAGAAGAAAATTATCAGGTTCGGGTAAAACAAGTTTAAAGGTCAAAAGAGCTTCGGATCAAAACATGTAACGTTTTATATGTGTCAACGAGGCTGGGAAAAATGTATGAATTTCAATAATCATCGAATTTTTGAACAAAATAAATTGTGAAGTGTTCTGCATTGGAATATACTTTGAACAAATCCCAATCCATTTGACAAGTGCGACCTGCAAAAGTCATTTCCTTTATGATATTTGTATATTTTACCAGTCTCGACCCGTTAGAGATTTCAAAGAAACATCAATTCACGTTAACTTATTCTCTTTCAGAAAAATTGCTACGAAAGTTAGAATATCCCAGATTGTTGAATTGCAGCTACACTGTGATGTATGAATCAAGATACAGGCTGGGTTCTGGTCCATACCTTATTTTCGTCATCAAAATCATCTGTCCTACGGACAGCTAAGGTAACGACCCTCTGAAAATATGATATTCCAGTCCATACCCCGCGAACAAGCAAGATGCTCACAAAGACTAAGCTTCCAAGTGTACAAACAACCTGCAATAAAATGGGACAAATTGATAGTAGTGAGCATGAACAATGGGTTCCTTTTAAGCGTCGTTCATGAATACACAGATTGAGATTAACCAAATTACATATTTGTAAGATACCGCTCAAAATATTCACATCAAATTTTTCGACAGGCATAGTGATAAAAGAATTACGGCCCAATACTTTTGGTTCTGGCTAGTTAAGAAAAGGGTCAAAAGAGCTTTGGATCAAAACATGTAACGTTTGATATATGCCAATGAGGTCTGGGAAAATGTATAAATTTCAATAATCATCGAATTTTTGAACAAAATAATTTATGACACAGATTACATCTTAAGTTGTGCATGGTGCTGGACTTATAAAAGCTCAAAAGAAATCATGATATACCAGAAATCATTCACAAACAATGTAGTTACTTCAAGTAGACAAAAATTATCGTTACAATTGCTGAAAATCTCTAAGGATGTCAAACATATTCGAGAAACAGTATGACTGTCGTCAAATATATAAAAGCACGTACCGTTGCAACTGATAAAAATCTAAGACCTGAGACACAGGTTGCACCATTTCTTAGCTAAAGAAACATGTTTTGTATCCAAAAAAATGCGAGAATTATAACTCCATTAACAGAGAATCCCATCTATAAAACGCGATAAACATCCAACAAGTCATTATATACTCTAGCAGGATCTAACCGGATCAATCCGGGTCTTGGCCGGATATACCCGGATCTTGGCCGGAATAGCCGGGTCTGGCCGGGTTTAGGCCGGATATAGCCGGATCTTGGCCACTATGGCCGGGTCCAGCCGGGTTTAGGCCGGATATAGCCGGATCTTGGCCGGGATAGCTTCTTCTGGCCGGGTCTAACCGGATCAATCCGGGTCTTGGCCGGATATAGCCGGAATAGCCTGGTCTGGCCGGGTTTAGGCCGGATATAGCCGGATATTGGCCGGGATAGCTTGGTCTGGCCGGGTCTAACCGGGTCTTGGCCGGATATAGCCGGGTCTAACCGGATATTACCGGGTCTAACCGGGGCTTGGCCGGATATAGCTGGGTCTAACCGGATATGACCGGGTCTTGGCCGGAATAGCCGGGTCTTGACCGGATATAGCCGGGTCTTGGACGGTTATAGCCGGGATTTGTGCGGATAGTGGTGGTTTAGAAAGAAAAATATTCATAACCATTTTCGCAAGGAGTAGGTGAAATAAAATGCATATGCACTAATTATCAGTTGGTAAAAAATGAGTTTAAAAAAATGTCTGAAACAAGCATTTCGAGCGTATGACGAAAGCATGAAATGGATCCTGGGGTATGGAACCAACCAAGCTGGTCTGGAATTCAGTCACATCAACGTTCAAAGTTCCATCAAACCTCAAAGACGCTATCAATGATTAGATGACCTCGAAACAAGCAGGCTATTAAGGTTCCTATAGGTGGGATGCTCGATGTCAAGAGAATGTCTGCAGATGTCATAGATAGCTTCATTGTCGAGAAGAATGGCAACATCGGTGTGTTCCAATAGGGTGTGAGTGGATAGGACTTTGTTGTAGAGCTCAATGACAGATGTTGAGACCTGTGGAGATGGGTGGACGGTGAAACCGAGCTTGGATTTCTTTCCGTAGTCAATAGAAAGACGTTCCAACAAAAGGGAACCCAAACCAGAGCCAGTACCCCGGTTATACACTTATACCTCTGTTCTGTCTGATAACAGTTGTTCTATGTCGGTTATAATTTTATGAAATCTGTAAACTGTTCGGCGTCAGTTTTATGTTCATGATTTACTGCCCATATTGGTGTCGAGAGTCATGCAGATACATTTTAGCTGCTGATGTGACAAATTTCTCCATATCAGTATGAATATTCTGTATGAAAGTACTTTGGCATCATAATTCGTTTTTACCATGGTTTCCGAACTTTTTCTCAACATAAGTAGAAACACAGAATAAAAAAGCAGATAATAACTTACCAACACTAAAACTCAAAATAGGATCTTCTTCTTGCATTTTCTCGTACTCCTCAGTGATCTGCTCTAAAGCCATCACTAGAAATTGAGCTACGTCTGCAAAGTGCTAACAAGTATGCTCGAGTTTAACATCTACGCAATTCATTTTCAACAAGTATCCTCAAGTTTAACGACAATACAATTTATTTTCAGTTTAATTAGTAAGTTTTTTATGTTCGTTTGTTTGAACTTTTTATTATACGTGCAGATACATGTCTTGTTTATTTCACATGCCAAATAGGTGCCAAAATCACAATAGTTATGGAAATAAAAATGACTTATTTGAAAAAGCTACAGCCCTCCTGAACAACTTGTTATGGATTTACAAGATTAAGTAATTTTTCTGATCAAGACAATCAAGTCGAAATCAAGTAACATCTCACTTTGGTGTCTCAAAATATATTGGCATATGTCTATATATGTAGGTAGTTGCAGTTAAAAAAACAAAATTTTACTATTAATTACGAGTATTAAACTACACATAATAAAGAAAGAAACAAGAATTAACTTAGATATTTACGAAACCTTCGTTAAACACATTAGAGATCCTGCCTTATTATGTTAGGCAAAACATAATAAGACGACACAAACAAAGTTGAGACGATATAAGATCTCTTATTTTACATAGGCGTTTATGACAAATTTTGTTAGGCAAAACATAATTGTTAGTCGTATAGTATTCTCATAGCCCAACATGTATTGTACGGGCTACAGCCCATGTTCTAGAATACTCATTGTAAAGGTATTTATATACCATGATTATCATTAATGATGATATACAATTCACGGCTTATACATATTCCCACATGGTATCAGAGACTCTTCTGGGATGTTTTTGTCACAGCGTAAGTATGCTATGGAGATATTGGAACGTGCACATATGGTCAATTGTAACTCTTCTCGGACTCCTGTTGACACTGAGTCTAAATTGGGTGATGATGGTGCTCCGGTTTCTGATCCTAAGTTATATCGGAGTCTTGCAGGTTCTCTTCAGTATCTTACCTTCACTAGACCTGATATTACATATGCTGTGCAACAGGTTTGTTTATATATGCATGATCCTCGAGAGCCTCATTTCCATGCTCTCAAGCGAATTTTGCGGTATGTTCGGGGTACATTAGACTATGGTTTGCAGTTGTTTTCCTCCTCAACTTCTTCATTGGTTGCTTATTCTGATGCTGATTGGGCTGGCTGCCCTACTACTCGGAGATCCACTTCAGGCTATTGTGTTTTTCTGGGCAACAATCTCCTCTCCTGGTCCTCTAAGCGCCAACCGACACTTTCTCGTTCCAGTGCTGAGGCAGAATATCGTGGGGTTGCCAATGCTGTTGCTGAGACTTGTTGGTTGCGGAATCTTTTACGTGAATTACACACACCTTTGTCTTCTGCTACACTGGTCTACTGTGATAATGTTAGTGCCGTTTATTTATCATCTAATCCGGTTCAGCATCAACGTACGAAACATATAGAGATTGACATTCATTTTGTACGGGATTTGGTTGCTGCTGGTCAGGTTAGAGTGCTTCATGTGCCGTCGCGTTATCAGTATGCCGATATTTTTACCAAAGGGTTACCCTATGCTTTGTTTCAGGAGTTTCGTACCAGTATGAGTGTCCGGTGTCCTCCCGCTCAAACTGCGGGGGAGTGTTAGTCGTATAGTATTCTCATAGCCCAACATGTATTGTACGGGCTACAGCCCATGTTCTAGAATACTCATTGTAATGGTATTTATATACCATGATTATCATTAATGATGATATACAATTCACGGCTTATACATATTCCCACAATAATAAGACGACACAAACAAACAAAGTTGAGACGATATAAGATCTCTTATTTTACATAGGTGTTTATGACAAACTAAACACACACAACTTATTTGCGACAACATGGTACTACCATCATTCTTTTTCTAAGTTTTCACATCACTACATACAATACTAGGTTATAGTTTACATATTGACATTAGTGTGCATTTCATTTATTGTAACCTAGTTAATCGAATAAACAAAACTGCAAAAATGTTTATCAAATCGATCAAAGAAAGTTGAAACGTAAATTGTTTTGAGACAAAGCGAACAGATGATAAAAAGGATTGACGGAATACCAAGATTGACCAACGATATTCGTGTACGAGGTTAAGATGAAGCAATGTGGTCGTACGAGGTTGGTGCTTGCTTATATATAGGGGCTGATTCTGTGTCTCTCGATATGTAAGAAACTTGAAAATGGGCCACTATGGACTTATAATAACTTTATTGAAACCATGGGCCTAGTATAACATTTCAATAAGTCTTATAGACTAGAATTTACACATTTTCCTTTTGACGCTTTAAAAAAATTTGTAAAATTTATTAGTTTATTAATGTAAAATTTGGTCACATTAATAAGTGTAAAAAAGAATTTATAAAAAAGATTTTTCACACTTATAAGAGAATTCTAAGATTTCTCCGTGAAAATCAACTGTCGCACCCAACCTTCTCACACTTCCTTAGCTCGTTCTTAAGGAGAAGGTTCGAATGTAAACGTATGACATTCTCCAAAACGTGTGAATATAATCTCCTAAGGCCGTTGAGTCACCTTGATATAAACTTCTACATATCATCATTCGTCAAACAATGCATATGTGTCACGTTCACAACTTCAAGATAACATGTAGACGAGTTTTGTTTAAATTAACAACGAGAAAAGTCACAAAACCACAGCTACTTTTCTAATAAGAAAAAAGAAAAAAACAACTTGTCAATAGTTTGTAACTTTGTATTGCTATTAAACAATAAGAAAAGAGCACGTGGAATTAGCAGCACGAATCCTGGAACTAAACAACAAACAATGTTCCAAACATCTCACAATCCAACAAAAGTACAAAACAAACACATGCAACGTTAATGTAATTTCCCTCGATTCATATATAATATATTAATATCCCACACGTCAAGTTCAACCATATTTATAAATAATCATCGCATTCATTTGGTTTTGAATCCATTTTGTAAACTTTGTGTTTTCTTTATAGAAAGTTCTCTAATCTTATTGAAGTTTCTGCATATATCGATCATTCGTTTGGTAAGTACGTATTCCTCATGCATATATTATTATAGTTTCAATGATGTTATTATTATTGTTATTGTTATGTTGGGTTTGATTGATTGATTTGTATTTGAAATATATGATGATATGATATGATTATGCAAATGTTTATAGATAGATTCCATAGATCTTAATATTATTGTTGTTTTCAAATTAGAAAAAAATTACCATTTTACCCTTCACTGTTAATAGAATGGTTGGAGAATGTAAGGGTAAAATGGTCGTTGAATACACATGAAAGTCGAAATTCAAAAGTTTTGGTACATAATAGCGAAAAAAATGGAGACAAAACACTAGAATTGGCAAGTTAGTTACATTGTTACTTTTGTGGTTTGCAAGTGATTATGTTATATGGAACAATTAGAATAAGATAACCCGTTAAGGTGAGCGTTGCCCCACCAAAAACGTCCTATTGACCGGTCAAGGAGGGTTTTGAGGAAATAAGCTGTTGGTTCAATCTCAACTCCTGACTATACGGGCACTCGAACAGAGGTGCTCATTTCTTGGGCTAGGTCCTTGGGAAAGGGTTTGTCTACACCCAAAAAGGATGCATAGGTCACGGTTTCCCCGCTATTCTAAACCTTTTGATGAGATTAAGATAACCCGTTCTAACTAATAATAATAGGTTTTGGTGTTTAATATTAGGTGTTTGAAGTTATAATTAAGGTTTGTATCCGTAACCATAAACAAGATATGTGTATTAGGCTATTAGCTTATTAGGACGTTGGCATATAAGCTTACGGCCCTGTTTCTTTTTCTAGTGCTTCGTCTGTCTGGGAATATTAGTGGGGCCGATCATATATATTAATGTTTTTTATTAATTTAGGCCCACACAAATTTGTTAACTCGTCTGTATCTCAAGGGCTTTAAAAAAGCATCTCCTCCCCATATAGATTTATTAGTGGATATGGCCCACATTATTTATGAGGATCTGGATGTGGAATAAAAAAAGAAACATGGATTAAGTTTATTTTTACAAAATAAGCTCTTAAATCATAGCTACTTTAAGTAGTTCTTAGAATAAGCTATAGCAACTCTAGCATAAGCGCCAACTAGTTACCCACACCCTTGAGTTATTACAGTCTCCTACATTGTCTTTTGATACAACATAAGCTGATTAGTTGTTTTTGTATGTAAGCATATAAGTATTAAGCTGTTTAGATAAGCTTTCCCAAACACCTTAATAATGAGCGAGAGTGTTTGGCATGCTTTGAACTTGTGATTATAAGTATTTATATGTTGCAGCTACATTTAAGTTGATCATCCATACAGATTATTTTAAGTAATCAGAATTAGTTTCATTAAACCCGATTACTAGAAACTGACTATCTGCGACTTGAAAATGAAATAGCTAGATAACAAGTTTCGAAACGCAATTCCAAACACCCCCAAAGTTGCAGTTATTCATGTTACCTTTGACCACGCACCTGCTGCACATTATTAATACAGTAAGTTGTTCAAAATTTGACCAGGCATAGGCATCTTGGTTTGTTGATCATGGCCGATGGTACTCCCAAGACTTCTTTACCTACATCCAAGCTTGAATCCCAAATACTTGAGGCAATAATAAGTCGAGAAGCCAAAGGAACTTCCATCAAGTCAATCAACAGAATAATCTTAAAGTTCCCAAAAATTGACGGGAGCCTAAGAAAATGCAAAGTTATATTTGAACAATTCGGTACGTACATATGTATATTAGCATGACAATTGTTTTGCACTTATTTTACCATAATAACCGCACATCAGTTGTTGATGTTAGCTTACTTGCGTTTAAGTTGACTATATCTTTGTTCTATAGACGAGGATAAAAATGGAGCAATTGATATAAAAGAGCTGAAACACTGCTTCGAGAAGCTACAATTGAAGTTCACTAACGAAGAAATTAAAGATATTTTTGAGACATGTGACTTAAATGATGACATGGGAATAAGCTTCAATGAATTCATTGTTCTTCTTTGCCTTGTTTATCTTTTAAAGGAAGATTCTGCTGCTGCCCATGATGTATCCATCACTAACTTCTTCTTCTTCTTTCTTTACGGTACTATTTTGTACTCCATGTTTTGTTCATATTTTTCTTCACGTTGATAGAAATCGCGAATGGGAATCCCGGATTTGGAGGCAACTTTTGAAACGTTGGTGGAATCATTTGTGTTCCTGGACACTAACAAAGATGGTCATGTAAGCAAGAACGAAATGATCCGTGCAATAGAGGAAACTACAACTGACGGCCGATCTGATGGCCAAACTGCCTTAAAAAGATTTGGTCTCTCTCTCTCTCTCGCTCTATATATATAATTTTTTGTATCTATATACGCAAAGACACATAAATACTGAATATTGTATTTTTTGATTTTACAGAAGAAATGGACTGGGATAAAAATGGAATGGTGAACTTCAAGGAATTTCTGTTCGCTTTTACTAGGTGGGTCGGAATTGAGGATGATGAAGAAGATTAGTAAATCAATGCTTTCTAAGGTCTGTTTAACGGGACGCGTGTTTGTCTTTGAATTGATATGTAACGTATTGAGGCTCTCGGCTCAATGTTGACAAGAGTATGTATTTTCTTTGTAGCTTATGCTATTCTTTTTTTCTTCTAAAAGTTTAGTTTTGATTATGAAACTTGTTGCGTTTTTCTTGTTAATCATACTTCATTACATAAACTGTCTTGGATCAATATGCAGCTATTACGAAAATACATGGCCATGTCAAGTGCGACAATAAGTTTGACCCCTTATATTTAGTTAGGTCTTGTTTACGTACGGGAATTACATTAACTGGACATACTTGAACTCTTGAAGTCCCAATAATCAGCATTGCGGTGTTCAGCTAAGTCCCAATATATTCTAAGATTTTGATGTAATTTTCATGGTAAATATTATCAGATTTTTAGACGCAGATAAGTAATATATAGATGTAACAGAAGTAAAGAACTGATGTATTAGGGGTAAAAAATTTATTGCATAACTGTAGTGACTCGATCCATTTTTGCTAATTATTCCAAGTCTATAAGAACATTCATATTACCAAGATTTGAACGATGCTATGAATGATCAAATTTGTCACCGAGTACATATTCTGAGAGACAATTTGACAGGAAAAGCAATAATACAAACAAGATTTGAGGGCCAACCTTACCAGTTCATAAGGTCACCGATGATGTGGCGTCTACGTGGCATCAAGTGCGTCTAATTTGCTAACTTGGCCCTTTTCTTCACAAATCGGGTGATACCCCATAAATATTCTGTTTTCGGTTTGGATATAGTTATGGCAAAATGAAAACCAAACCGAACCAATAACCGAATGCGATCCTTACTGTTTTTTCGGGTTATTCGGGTCAACCTGAAATCTGAAACGAATTCAAGTTCGATTTTCAATTCGGTTTAACCCAATTTAAATTCGATTTGGTTCGGTTTTCGATTACACCAAGAAAAAGAATGTAATCGAACTAACTGAAACGAGTAAACCAAACAACTAACTGATAACCGAATCGATAACCTCTGGCCGGTTATTTTGAATTGACTTATGGGCCTAAATATTACAGTATTTGGGCTGAGCCTGTACGTAACTATTGTGTAAATTTTTTTTTTAACATATATTGTGTAAATTTAATAATAAACAAGATTGGCATACCCGCCGCGTTGCGGCGGGGTTTACATTTTCGTAATTTTTTTTCCTTTTTTGTTTTGTTTTTTTGTTTTTTCTAACTTTATTTTGTGCATATTATTTTTAAGAGTCACTTTGATACTTCGAATTCTAGAAGTTTGCGTTTTTCTTTTGGTATGTTTGTTTGGTTTTGTATGCGGCATATTCTTTGTAGATGGTTTGGTACATCAGTTATCTAACCGTGTATGTTTGTTTTTTATTTTTATTATTTTTCTTTAATTTTGAGATAATTGTCTGGTATGTATATAAACTTATTTACTGATTCAAATTGTGAAATAATTTACCACATCTATCTTTTATTATTTAGTGTCCTTATATATTTTTAGTTACTCTATTTCAGTATTATTTCTACTGATTTATTTCTGTTTCTCTCATTCATATTTCTTACTAATTACTACTAACATGGACAGTGAAGTAAAAAAAAGTCTAATTTTAGAAGAGACAAAATGCAAATAAATGAAACGTATGGTCCTTATTTATACACAAAACAAAATTTACAAATTATAGTATTATTTGTTTTGTAAGTTGTAACTATATCCTATATACATTCTACACCCATCATTTTATTTTGTAAATTCTAATTTTCATGAATTGAAGGGTTGAATATGGTATTACTAATTTCATGTATAAGTGCCTCTTGATACATCTGCATGGAAAAACAAACCATCTCTGCAAATTAATTGCCTGAGGCAGCTATTGTAATCATGAGTCGTGACTTTTGGTATGAATCTCAACACATTTATAATCAACAATTTATATCCTGTTTTCCACACTTGATATGCACGTTGATACTTTCACCTAACCCTAGATTATCCGCTGCCCCTCAATTTACCTGTCTTCCAGGGTGGCAACAGCAACCTAACTCCCCACACTAGACCGATCTTGAAAAAATGTTACTGGGCTGCCAAGAACTCCACAAAGCCTTCCAGTTTCTGTATAGTCACGAGCATGTGGAGATGAAGTTTCATAACCGGTTTCTAGGAGAAAAGACGCGATGAACTGGAGCGCCACAATCGAACACAAGACCAGCTCCGATTGGCCAGAACTTACTTGGGACGTTGAATTCATGATGAAAGAAGAAATGCTGCTGGGGGATGTGTATATTGTGAGCATAAAGGTTCTGGTGAGGCTGCCGTGAAAGTTGGACGGTGGTCAGGTGGGGGCAATCTTGCTTCTCTCTATTCTAAGCCCATTCGCGATAACATTGTCTGAAGGACAACTGCTCGCGCGCGAGTATAAGAGAGAAGAGTAAAACATCTTCCAGGTACAACTTGCTGCATTGCTATATCCAGGATAGGGTGTAATGCTCCTTTTCTGACGGGATCGTCTATTCATTGTCGGTCAGTGGACAATCTGCGGCTTCTATCCTCAATTGTGTGCAAGGGGCGCTAATCTTTTGATAGGGCACAACGGTCTAAGCAACCCCCCTCGTAAGAGGACAATTGCGCATCATTCAAGTGAGCAGAGCGTTTAGGACGAATGGCTCCCATATAAATTTGTTAAGTTGATGTATGAGGTGTAGAGTTACTCTCAAAAGAATGTCTCTTATGGAGGAGTCCAATGGACTCTACTTTATGCATGTATATAGGGACAAATTGGCCTCACCCCCTCCCCTAAAAGTAAAGACTGCATATTGTGATGAGGACATTACAGAAGTCTTAGAGTTCTTGGTAGTTCAGTGTTACAAGCTCTATCCATCATAGCGCAAATCGCTTAGGGACTATCTCAGTACTTTCATCTAAAGTATCTCAGTAATGGTAAATGCATATCGATGCTCTCTCTTTTCACAATAAGTTGATGTCATTATGTCGATTTATGTCATGGTTGGACAAAACGCGCACCATTAAAGCTTATATAAGGATCAATTGGCACAATTCAATATACAAAGTGAGCCGTATTTATTAGAGGCAGGTCTAACGGCCCACTGTGCTCTTGTAGGAGATCATGGAAAGGGGAGAAAAGAATATGTTGCCTGCAAAATATGTCGTGTTAGCGGTTATTCTCTTGATAACCACGAGGAGAAAACCTATCATGCAAGTGGAAAGTGGCAAGCTCTGTATCAAAGTGTGCAAAGGGCTTGAAAATCTTAATGGACAACGAGGAGCATAGGTAGTGCAGGCCCATATGCCACATCGGCGTATAAAATATAACATCCTATCAAGTGCGCAAAATCGTTTGAAGGGACAAGGGCTCCCATAAAGTTCTATTTTTGGTACGAACTCTATGCTCCTCAACACAGTTGAGCCTTAGGGCAACGGCTCTCTTCATATGACATACTAGAGGGGAGCAAATTGCCCTGAGTAGGAAGTTTGTAGCGGCTTGTTAAGGTAACAGAGAGTTCAATTTAGATCCTCATTCTTGTAATGATGTTGTAAGTGATACATACTTAATGCTCTTAATCTCATCTAAAGCGTTTGTGCAAGGCTATTTAGGGAAGCACAAACATATCTTAGCGTTATGTCAATCCATTGCTACATAAATAGGGCAATTTCTCTCACTCGAGAGGTATAAAGCACAGCGTTTAGGGACCAATGCTCCCATAAAGTAAGGTACAATTGCTCTCAAACAAGTGAGCCTTAAAGCGCCAATGACTCTTACTCATGTAAGGACAAATTGCCTCATTAAAGTTAGCGGTTTAGGGACACACGGTCCTCATGCAGTGTAAGTGACACTTGCTCTTATCGACAGGGCAAGCATTAGGACAATGGCTATAGCATCATGTAAAGGGCAATTGCTCTCATAAGTGAGCCTTTAGGGGAAACGGCTCTTTTTGATGAAATGGGACAAATGACCTCCATAAGTTAGCCTTTAGGGACAACAGATCTCTTCCTGTACAAGTGAACAAATCGCTCTTCATCAAGTGTGCAAGCATTAGGGAGCAAAAGCGGCCCTATCCATCATGTAAGCGGTAATTGCTCTCAATCAAGTGAGCAAGCGTTTTAGGACAACGGCTTCCGTAAAGTAGGTGACAATTGCTCTCAAGAAGTAAGCCTTAGGACAACGCGCTCTTATCATGTAAGGGGAGCAAATTGCCCTCAAAGTTAGCCTTTAGGGACAACGGATGTCCATCCATGAAAGGTGACACTTTCTTCTTATCA
>LBNU01008817.1:0-25345 GCA_014162995.1 Artemisia annua
CAACATCATCACCTTTCTGAAGCGTATTCAAGTTCTACTTCAAGCAACAGTAAGGATTGTAAGAACAGACAATGGCACAGAATTCACAAATCAGGAGTTAAGAACGTATTTTGAAGACGTTGGAATCACACATCAAACATCAGTTGTTAGAACTCCACAGCAAAATGGGGTAGTTGAAAGAAGAAATAGAACTCTTGTGGAAGCTGCTCGCACAATGCTAATTTATTCTAGGGCACCACTATTCTTATGGGTTGATTCTGTAGCCACTGCTTGTTTCACTCAAAACCGATCCCTAATCCATCCAAGATTCAATAAAACACCATATGAGCTAGTGAACAATCGAAAACCGGACATCTCTTATCTTCACGTGTTTGGCGCTTTGTGCTATCCAACCAACGACAGAGAAGATCTAGGGAAGTTGAAAGCTAAGGGTGATATTGGAATCTTCATTGGATACTCAGAAAACTTTAGGGCATTCAGGGTGTATAATAGAAGAACAAAAAGGATAATGGAGACGATGAATGTGAAGTTTGACGAGATTTTACAAATGGCTTCTGAGATACTTGCTCTAGAACCCGCGCTTAACCCAATGGCTTCTAATCAAACCAGATTAGGACCCGCACCAACAAGTAAGACTTCTGGACACATCAGTTCAGGACTCGTACCTAGCATGTAATGACTATGTTTGTTTAATATGCAAGAAATCTTTAATTAATGATGTTCATGATGGATGTGTTTCTAAGAATGCGAATGTGTTGCCTAAACAGAAGGATGTTCCAAATAGACCTAGTGCTAAATCTTGATATTTTGATAAACTAATTAAAACTATCAGGAATACCACTAATAGCGAAATGCCTAGGAACTATCTTAAGTATTGTGCATGGAAACCAACGGGTAGAAAATTCATACTACATGATGGTACATTAATAGTGGTTCAATCTGAACATCCATAAACCTTCTATGAGTGTGATACTGATTTTACCCCTAACCCCATGGAACCTAATTCAAAACGGTTTCCAAACACAAAATCTTCTGTTCTTCGCAGGTTATCGAAATTTGTCTTTGGATCGTCGACTCGGGTTGCTCCAAGCACATGACCGGGAATTTAAAGCTGCTGATCAATTTTGTTTGGAAATTTATGGGTATTGTACGCTTTGGTAATGATCATGTAGCAGCTATTCAGGGTTATGGAGATCTTCAGTTTGGGAATTTCTTAATCACTCGAGTTTACTACGTCGAAGGGTTGGGACACAATTTGTTTTCAGTCGGGCAGTTTTGTGATGTAGATTTAGAGGTCACCTTTAGGAGAAATAAGGTTTTTGTTAGAAATTTGGTTGGAGATGATCTCTTAACTGGAAATCGCGGCACTAACCTTTATGCTATTGACATCAATACAATGGCCTCTACATCACCAATTTGTCTTATGACAAGAGCATCTGAAACAAAGTCTTGGTTGTGGCATCGACGTTTATCTCACCTCAATTTCGACACCATCAACAAATTAGCCAAAGACAACATCGTCAACGGACTTCCTAAGTTCAAATACACCAAGGATCACTTATGTCCATCATGTGAACAAGGAAAAAGCAAACGAGCATCATATAAACCCAAAACCGTACCTAGTTCGGAAGCAAGGTTACATCTGTTGCACATGGACTTATGTGGCCCAATGAGAGTTGAAAGCATCAATGGAAAGAAGTATATTCTTGTTATTGTCGATGATTATTCAAGATATACTTGGGTAAAGTTTTTGAGATCAAAAGACGAAGCACCTGGCAACATCATCACCTTTCTGAAGCGCATTCAAGTTCTACTTCAAGCTCCAGTAAGGATTGTAAGAACAGACAACGGCACAGAATTCACCAATCAGGAGTTAAGAACGTATTTTGAAGATGTTGGAATCACACATCAAACATCAGTTGTTAGAACTCCACAGCAGAATGGGGTAGTTGAAAGAAGAAATAGAACTCTTGTGGAAGCTGCTCGCACGATGCTAATTTATTCTAGTGCACCACTATTCTTATGGGCTGATGCTGTAGCCACTGCTTGTTTCACTCAAAACCGATCCCTAATCCATCCAAGATTCAATAAAACACCATATGAGCTTGTGAACAATCGGAAACCGGATATCTCTTACCTTCACGTGTTTGGCGCTTTGTGCTATCCGACGAACGACAGAGAAGATCTAGGAAAGTTGAAAGCTAAGGGTGATATTGGAATCTTCATTGGATATTCAGAAAACTCGAGGGCATTCAGGGTGTATAATAGGAGAACAAAAAGGATAATGGAGACGATGAATGTGAAGTTTGACGAGATTTCACAAATGGCTTCTGAGAGACTCGCTCTAGAACCCGCGCTTAACCCAATGGCTTCTAATCAAACCAGATTAGGACCCGCACCAAACAGTCAGACTTCTGGACACATCAGTTCAGGACTCGTACCTAATGGAGCTCAGTCAACAACACCGGATAAACCTTCAGATCAAGAACTGGAAAACTTCTTCGAGTTAATGTTTGATGAATACTATGGTGGAACTTCGACAAATGCATCTCAACATCATTCCGCTGCACCCGCTCAAAATCATCAACCACCACCACCAACACAAGATGCATCTACCACAATCGAAGCTGAAGCACCAACTCCCTCAACATCATCAACATCTACTCCAGCAACTCCGGTTATTGAAATTGTTCTACCAAGAGTTGATGAGCAAAACCAAAACACAAACTTTCAAGAAGAAACAACAAATAATTCAAACAATGCTGCGTTAGAAGAAGAAGAAGTGTTTGAAAACCCATTTGCAACAGACTCTGCTGAATCTTCTTCAAGGTTACAAGAACCATCTAACACGCATCTGTTAAACCCAAGGTACCCTTCTACACTCCAATGGACTAAAGACCATCCAATTGAACAAGTTATTGGTGAACCTTCAAGGCCAGTTCAGACGAGGAGACAACTTGCCACAGATCTCGAATTGTGTATCTACATTTGTTCATTAAGTCTTAAAGAACCTAAGAACATTCGGGAAGCAATGGCAGAATACCCATGGATCGAAGCAATGCAGGATGAAATTCTTCAATACCAGTTACATGATAGTTGGGAACTTGTCCCACGACCACTTGAGAAACGTATTCTTGATCTCAAATGGTTGTGGAAGAACAAAATGGATGAGGAAATGACTGTAATTCGCAACAAAGCTCGTCTCGTGGCTAAAGGGTATCCGCAAGAGGAAGGGATAGACTTCGAGGAATCATTCGCGCCCGTAGCTAGATTGGAAGCAGTCCGGATTTTCTTAGCCTATGCAGCTCACAAAAACATCACAGTCTATCAGATGGACATTAAGACAGCTTTCTTGAATGGAACTCTGAAAGAAGAAGTGTATGTGAGTCAGCCAGAGGGATTCATCGACAAAGATCATCCAGACTACGTCTACAAGCTTAAGAAAGCCATTTATGGTTTAAAACAGGCTCCAAGGGCGTGGTATGACGAACTATCATCTTTCTTGCTTAAAAACAATTTCACAAAAGGAACGGTTGATGACACATTATTTACCAAAAAATACAAAGATGATATTTTGATCGTTCAAATTTACGTTGACGACATCATTTTTGGATCAACCAATCCTAACCATTCAAAACATTTTGAAAATCTCATGAAAAGCAAATTTGAAATGTCCATGATGGGTGAACTAAAATTCTTTCTTGGTTTGCAAATACATCAATCCCCTCGTGGTATTTTTATAAATCAAGCTAAATATACAATTGAGATTTTGAAAAAACATGGAATGGAAGATTGTGATTCTGTTGGTACACCAATGGTCACTTCACCAAAAATAGGTGCTGATTTGTTTGGGAAACCCATCGATCCGAAGAAATATCGGAGTATGATTGGTTCGCTCATGTACCTAACTGCTAGCCGACCAGATATTCAATTTGCTGTTTGCTTATTAGCACGGTTTCAGGCAAAGCCTACCGAACTTCACCTCAAAGAGGTTAAACGGATCTTTCGGTATCTTCGAAGAACCATTAACATGGGACTTTGGTATCCGAAGGATTCGGAGTTTAAACTAATAGCATTTTCAGATGCCGACCATGCAGGTGATCAAGTTACAGCAAAAAGTACATCAGGTGGAGCACAATTTTTGGGTGAAAAGCTAGTAAGCTGGTCGTCAAAGAAACAGGATTGTACTGCACTATCAACCGCGGAAGCCGAGTATGTGTCTCTATCTGCGTGTTGTGCCCAAGTTCTTTGGATGCGGACACAGCTCACAGATTATGGCTTTCATTTCGACCGCATTCCTATGTATTGTGACTCGAAAAGTGCCATAGCCATCTCGTGCAACCCCGTTCATCATTCTAAGACGAAGCATATTAGAGTCCGCTACCACTTCATCAAAGAGCACGTAGAAGAGGGTACTGTTGAATTATTTTTCGTTAAGACGGAATACCAACTCGCCGATCTATTTACTAAAGCCCTTCCAAAAGATAGGTTTGACGATTTAGTTCGACGAATTGGCATGCGAAGCCTAACCCCTGAGGAGTTAGAACGTCTTCTCGAATCTTCTTGAAAAATATTTTCAAAACCGCTTCGCTGCAAATATTTTTGAAAAACAAAATACAAATTTTGAAAAACCAAGAAAATACAAAAATAGAAAATTTCAAAAATCCAAAAACAATATAAAATCAAAAAATTCAAAAATATTCTTCTCACGACATGTCTCTCGTATAATCGATATTATGTACGTTTCTAGAAATGTCATTCAACAATGACACGGATATGTACATATGCTTGAGCGGGAGTTCATTTAAATGTTTTCTAAAACATGTCGTTTCTCAGTTTTTCTTCACTATGGCTTTCGTATACTTCAGTACAAAACCCGCACTTCAATGATGACTTCTGATTATTTCAGATCAGGACTCGAACGTTCAAAACCGAAAATCTTTTCAAAAAAGTTCGAGTATAAACAAACGAAAAGATTTCAAGCACAAACTCGTTTTTACAAAAAGACTTGTGTACATTTCAGTACATAACTCGTATCTCAAAAAGAAAACTCCCTCTAGACCCTTAAAATTGATTTTAAACTCTATGTTTAAACAAAATGCTTTCTTTAAGAGGGAGTATAAACATAAAAAGAAAAAATGTTCCGATTTCATGCAAAAACAAATCCGTCTATCTCTCGAAAAGTTTTTTCTATTAATCAGTTGATATCAAAAATATCACGATATGCTATTTTTGAGGGGGAGAAGACGTGATTAAAATGTGATCAAAAATTGTTTAAAGATTGTGGCAGAATCTCGAAAGAGCTAGACTCAGAATTGACCCAAGAATTGATGAAAACAAAATGTTAGTAATCGAAAAGACTTTTCCTAGACGGGGAATAACTTCAAGTTAGTTATTAGAGCTAGTTGTCACCTAAAAGCTGATAATGTATCTCTTTAACTAGCGACGTAAACGTGTCTCGAAAAGGATCTGTCCAAGTAGAATGTACCAATTCGAGAAACTTTCTTTTGACTTGACCAGGCCGGGTAATAATTTCAAGCTAGTCTAACTAGTGATGTAAGCGTGTATCGAATCGGTCTTGTTCAATGAAAGTTGATCAATTCAAAAGTGTCAACTCTACCCAGCATGTGCAAATTTATCTTAACTAATTATGAGTACATGTGAAGGGGGAGTATTTCAAAACTGCAAAACTCTCAATGTGTTAACAAAATGTGTTTTATAATCATAAACACTTTGAGAGATTTTCAAACAAATGGTTTATGGCAACAATAAGATAGTCATGGTGATATAAGGAGACTAAGGTTAGGAAAAACCGTCCTATGATCCACCAGAGCCGGAGGGATCTACCCAAGGACAATTCCAATAGATTAGAATTAGAAGTCCTTAGGTATGATTTGAAAAAAGGAATAAAGAATGAAAGGAGAAAGAAGGGGTTGAAGAATTAAAAAGAAAAGTAATGAAAAGGGTGAAAAGAAATAGCCCTCCATATGTTCAACCTTAGGGCAGACACCAGGTTCAATTCATATGCTACTGGTTGTTGCTAAGGCGACATCGGTATTGAAGATAAAGACGTCATGGACCCAGTGACGCAATGCACTAAACCTTTTTAGCCACTCGGGTATCTCTCAAAAGGTACGTGTTTCATTCTCACGGAGAACCTTGCATAATCTATCGACCTCTCACTCCGAGATGTGTTGATATTGAAAAGGAGGCCCTCTGCTCCATGCCTCCGACGACTAAATATGCACTTATTGAGTCTAGAGCCCCGAGATTCATCATAAGATCTCTTAGGAACACTTAATATTCTTACACTGGTGATTCTACATCAATGGATACCAGTTGTAAACTATCGAGTCCTACGCAGATCTTAGCAATCTGCCGAGAACGTTTATGAGAGAATTTACTTATGTATTTCTCAATGATTGAACGGAAACTCCTGCCAGGGTCAACATCAAACAGCCCTGACAGCAGGTCACTTCGGTAATTCTTTATGGGTTACGCTTAGTGTTCGCGATGGTTCCAAATGGTCTACAGTCGTGGGGTGATCTTCAGCGACTCACCTAATCGTGGGTGTACTTCGGTATGTCTGTGTAAGCCTTTTCGGGGGAATCCGATTAGGAACGGCCATGGTAAGGATTAGAAGGAGTCTTCACACTATGCTGTTGACGATCTCTAATTCCGAACCTGTAAGTACCAGATGTTTTATTGCTAACTGTTTTATGTAGGTACAACCACCACACTAGATTCCACATGCTCATACATACATCGCAAAGTCAAGGAAAAGTTCTCACCAAAGATCAAAGCAAAGATAAGTTTAAAGAAAGATTCTACGTCAAGTGAAAGGATCTACAAAGTAAAGTGACAAAGATCAAAGTGAAAGAACGAGAACAACAAATGTATGTATGACAAAGACTAAAGACGTATGAGCATGTTGGAAAGGCGTTTAACCATAGAGACAAAGATGTGACGAAAGGCAGATATATCCACCACAACAACAAAGAACAAAGAAAAGTCATTTATCAAAGATCGCAAAGCATGAAGGAGGAAAGATTTAAGACTATTCTACAACGACACACAAAGTTCAAAACAAAGAACAAAGAAAAGTCATTTATCAAAGATCGCAAAGCATGAAGGAGGAAAGATTTAAGACTATTCTACAACGACACACAAAGTTCAAGACAAAGAACAAAGAAGACCTAATCACGTGGAGCATCATTCGAATGACCACCCCTTAGGGGGAGATTGTTAGCATCAAAGAAATATAAAGAAGTGATGGTCATTCGAATCCTAAGAACTTTGTAATGTGTCGTAAACGTATGATAGATTAGTCAATTGGACTTGTGGACTTAGTAAGCTAATATGTTATAAGTTATATTGTATAAGCCTTTTATGTAACAATAGTCCACCAAGTCCAAGTCCATTAGAAAGCCCGTGAAGCCTTTCTCTCTAAGTATATAAGCCCCCTAAAGCCTCATTTGTAAGGTGTGCTTGTGTGTGTAAGTGTGTGTTTTATATATGAAAAGCTCTCTTCATCTTACTACTTTCTCTCTCTAAAAACATATACATATATACTTCAAGTCACCAATCCATACGTGCCTTATAAGCTTATTATTAGTGATAAAGTTGTAATCTTTACGTTCATACAATGAACTTAAGGAGTTGTGGGCTGGTTTCAACGCTTATGATGCACTAAGAAAAGAGTATAATATTTTACATTACGTGTGGCCCTGTTATGGACTATAAATGATTTTCCATCGTACGGTATGCTTTTTGGTTAGAGTGTTAAGGGTTACAAAGCTTGTCCAACGTGCATGGATGAAACTTCATCTCATTAATTAAAATGCGGTAGAAAAGTATGTTACATGGGACATCGAAGATTTTTACCATTGTCACATAGATGGTGAAAGGATAGAAAGAACTTTAACGAGTCAGTGGGTAATCGAGAACCGATTGCACCTCAATCTGGAGATGAAGTTTTGCATGATATTGATTATTCAATTGGTGGTCCACATTCCTTTGTAAACAAAAAGAAGCGTACGTATTTAAAAGGAAAAAAAAGGACGAAGAAAAGAAAAGTATGTTCTTTAATATTCCATATTGGCTAAACTAAAAGTGAGATACAACATCAATAGTGACGGAAAGTCTAACGGGAACATTATTTAACATAAAGGGTAAGACAATAGACACATTGAAATCTCGTCAAGATCTAATTGACCAAGGGTTGAAGAAAAGATTACAGCCATAATGAAGAGGTGAATCATTCATAATTCCTATGGCTTGCTACCATTTGACAAAGGGAAACACAGGATATTAAAACTTGCTCATGTCACTCAAATTCCCGGATGGACTTGCCTCAAATATATCTAGCTGTGTAAAAGAGGGAGAACTACAAATGTATTGCATGAAAAGTTATGACTTTAATTATGTTTTCATTCAACGAGCTTTACCCTTTATTAATTAGGGGTTGAGTAACAAAGGACGTTCGTCTGCTTGTGCTATATGAACTCAGAGAGTTAATCCGGATGATATGCTCACGGACTATGCACCTAGAAGAGAAAATTATTGTCATTTTGTGCAGGTTGGAAAAGATATTTCCTCCTTCATTCTTAGACATTATGACTCATCTTTGATCCATTTACCGTATGAAGCAAAGATCGCATAAAATAGTGACGACTTAAGCCACTTTCGTGACGAAATGGGTTGTCACACATCCTTAACTGACGACTTTAGCTCGTCACTAATTTAGTGTCAAATTTCAATTTCGTCACTTTTTAATTTTGTAACAGAGCTATAGTAACGACAAGTGACGACCTTGATTTTCTTGACTAAGGTGGTTTATAATGACGAATTTTCCACTCGTCACTAAAGCCCTTTTTTCTTGTAGTGATTGTGACTAACCTCATCAACATCAACTCAGCGTCACATCATCTTTCACCTCGTCATCAAGTAGGTGTAATAAGACCACCAACTTCACCAACCATATATACCCCATTTATACACAAATATACCCCACAAATACCAACATCGCGCGTGCACACACACAACTCTCTCGACAAGTCGATCTTGTAGATGACCAACTTATGCCCAAAATTGACCAAGTACGAGTGGTTAGGGGTGCCCTTTTCACAAAGAAGCGTCCAAGGACGCATCCTAAAAACGCCTAATACACCCAGCCTTGCAACTGTCGCACATGCCATCTATTATTGATCAACTTATTTTGCATAACAATAAAGAATATATAACAAGCATTATATGTCAAGGTAGAATACATCAACGTAAAAATTTGCTAAGAATCAAAATTTTTTTGGGTAAAGGGTATTCCACCCGGTAAAATATATTACTCCAAAAAAACGTTAAAGAGCAATCGAATGTTGCTTAGGTGCCTGTAGCAACCGGCATTTTCAGGGCAATACTTGTTCATAAAACTCGAAACAATTTAATTTGAACATTTGAATGATCACTTTTACGCATAACTATTAAGTTAAATCGCGTAAACCAGAAAATGATATTTAACGTAAAACGGCACTATACTAAGTTTAGTCTACATTTTCTTTTGTACATTATCATTTTTATAAGCATGATTACAAGTTATTTATGTACGGTTTTACAAAACGTTGCGTAAATTGTTTAAAATTTGTGTTACCTTTCACGCATGCATGAAATACTTACCAAATACGCGCACCACCTTTACCAACACCATAAATACTTATGCACCATTAAAATTTAACTCCTTTACTTTCCCATTCATGTATAAAATCAACCCACCAAATGTCACTTATATAGAATATATATATATATATATATATATATATATATATATATATATATATATATATATATATATATATATATATATATATATATATTACAACATATCTTAATACTTAGATTTTGTCTTACAAATTTAGCTAGCTATCAAAAGTCAATACATCACTTTTGCTTGCTCTATTTCACACGCCACTCAACTCTCCCATCACCTCACTTTCATAAATTTTCTTGTCCCTTTTGTTTACATGCTTTTGACCAAAAACAATACCATCTTTTCCATAAAATAAGGCTTTCATAATATTTAAATACCAAAACGATGCATGTTTCTTTCTTTTTCATACTACGGCCGCCCTCTCCTATAATCAAATAATAAGCTACTACATTTTTTTTTTGGAAAATCCTTGATGTACCCCAAAGGTACAATACCAACCCTTACCACCCCAAAAAAAAAATTTTCTTCATATGCCCCAGAGGCGGAGGTCGCTCAAAAATCTTAGGCGGATCTCATAAAATAGTGACATGTGTCCCTATATATGGCCCCACCAAGTACTAACACAATACTACTTTATACAGGTACTTTCTTGGGCGACTGAGCCCACATTTTTAGGGCGACTTAACTTTTTTGTCTTTTTTCGAAAAAAGTTATTAACTACATTTTTAGTCCTTGTTGTTTGCTTTATTTCATTTTTGGTAACAATCTTTCTACATTTTATTTTCTTAAAATACACAAACACAAATACAAAAGATTTAACCACTACAAAAATGTTTAACTCAAATTTCACATCATCACATCAAGAATCAGATGTATCTACTTGACAAAAAAAAAACGTGAAACTGTAAACACAATCTGTCTTCTTCACACATGAAAGCTATATACAAAGCTGTAATCCAATAACAAAAAAATAAAATAAAAAAAAATAATAAATAAAAAAAACAAAAAAAACAAAACAAAACAAAACAAAAAACCAATCTTCATCCAAAACCCAGATCTTCATCACACAAACAAATCTTCATAAAAAATCCAGATCCGAGCCTCCGCCACACCACCATCGACCTCACCCAAATCAGAGCCTCCGCCACACCACCTCCGCACGGATCCACATACCACATCCGCCACCATCACCATCTCAACCTCTGNAACCCAGATCTTCATCACACAAACAAATCTTCATAAAAAATCCAGATCCGAGCCTCCGCCACACCACCATCCAAACACCACCATCGACCTCACCCAAATCAGAGCCTCCGCCACACCACCTCCGCACGGATCCACATACCACATCCGCCACCATCACCATCTCAACCTCTGCCACCACCGAACGTATCACCATCACAAATACCAGATCTATGTTTTTTTTATCGCAGTTGTTGCACCTTGAAGAGCTCTCGAGCCTTGGATTTTGGCGCGTGAAAGTCGCTAACGTCTCGGCGATGGCGCGTAGGACGATCACCGGATTGAACGGAGTCCAGTCGTAGTGGTGGTGGTGGTTACGTCTCCGTCGACGGCGGAGTCTCAGATCTGAGGGATGAGTGTGGTTGTTGTTGTTGAGTTATTAGAACTGTTTTGTTTATAGAAGTGAATGTTTATGTATATGTTTTTGTTTGTGAATGTTTTGTATTTATAAAAGTGAGAGAAAAAGTGTGACAAATAACGAAATACTAATCAAACAACAAGGACTAAAAATGTAGTTAATAACTTTTTTGCAAAAAGACAAAAAAGTTAAGTCGCCCTAAAAATGTGGGTTCAGTCGCCCAAGAAAGTACCTGTATAAAGTAGTATTGTGTTAGTACTTGGTGGGGCCATATATAGGGACACATGTCACTATTTTATGAGATCCACCTAAGATTTTTGAGCGACCTCCGCCTCTAGGGCATATGAAGAAAAAAAAATTTTGAGTGGTAGGGGTTAGTACTATTGTACCTTTGGGGTACATCTAAGGATTTTCCCTTTTTTTTATATTACAATCCATACTTACTTTTGTGAAACTTTGACTTTGACTTTTTAAACACAAAACCCTTTGCTTACTATCCAAGAATGCAAGCATCCATGTCTCACTTTGTATTTCTTTTCTTGCGTCTGAATTCAAACCAAACGAGGACCCCTTTTTTATTATTATAAAGTTCTAGCTTGTTAGTAGCATTAATAAACAAATCATTAAACCATGCTAGCTTATACACTTTTGACCATGACTTGGACAGATATTCAAATGAGGAGACCAAAGTGAGGCTTGACCAAATCTTTTTTTCTCCTTTGATTTGGCTGACACAAACCCAACGCCACCCTACATATATATATATATATATATATATATATATATATATATATATATATATATATATATATATATATATATATATATATATATATATATATATATATATATATATATATATATATATATTCTACTGACCTAAATATATAGCTACTTTGACCCTTCTTTGTTTCACTATAAATAGAGACATTATACACTTCATTCACTTTCATTCTCATAACAGCATAACACACACAACTTTCTTTCTCTTTCTCTTTGGTACACAACATCAGTGGGCAAGGCAATAACTGCATACCACCTTTGTAAGTGTTCTAAAATCTCATTTCATAAACACATTTCCTACTTATATATCATACTTACATGAGTTTATATCACCAAATGTGTGTCTATGTTTTAAAAACCTTGCTTTTTGAATAATAAACCATCTGATATGTGCAACTTACTATGGTTTTCGCCACTTAAATTGTACTCGCCTTCAATCTCATTTTACCTCACTTAAATATAATGTTATAGGTGTAACATATGCGAATCTAGGTCTTTCGGAAGTAATCTCGTAGTTTAAAACTTAAAAACAAATGCTGAGATTTTAGTGCGAAACTAGCTGAAGTGACCATTTACACCTAATAACGAGCCATCTAGACTAACGTAGCGGAGTGTTAAAGTATTGAAATAGGTAGACAACGCGACAACCTAAACGTATCAATTTGAATCGAGTAAAACGGAGCTATAACGAAGAAATTATGGCCTTGCAAAAACTGACGAAAGTCATTTACGTCAATCAGCACCGGACTTTAGGTGACAAACAGCCCTGACCCATCACATTTTGACCCGTTTTTAGGCACTTTGCACTCCTTAAAACACGAAAGTTGTAGAGGAGTCGAAATACTAGAAGTAGCAAGTCGAACCAGGCCCTGAGGTGAAATAACGAGTGAGTTATGACCTCGTACGGATCAGTAAAATACCCGATAAAAACTCGAAACATTTTCCAAGTGTTTTGGCAGATTCAACATAACAAGTTCGAGATCAATTTCGGGAACTCTACACATCAAATCATTAAAAACTTAAAACACAAAACTTATAGACAAGCTAGGATACTACCAAAAGGAACTTGAACCGGGTCTCGAGGTTGAGTAACGGGTGATCTACAGCTCCATACACTTGAGCGATAGTCATTTGTGATAGTATTAAAAACACCTTTTTGAAATAAAACCCGACCGCACAAATTTAGGCCGACTTTTCAGCGTCTTAAGGTTCGATTCATGGAAAACGGTAAATAGACTTCAGACCTCACAGGATACTAACTCCGCGAGTCACAATTAGGCGAAAACTTTTTAATAGTATTTAAACTTTGATATTTTTGGAATAACTTTCGTATAAATTTCGTATAACTCGTTTGTAACTTATAAAACTTTGACGCAAGGATATAAGGTGATATAAACTTTATAAAAACTCATTTGCATAGCATACATAAAAGACAATATTGCACGACCTGAAACATTTTATTAATTTAGGTCGCGGTTAAAGTATCGCGCCTCGATTTTGTACCACATTTGCTAGTATTGCATTACTATCATTTGAGGTGAGTTTTCGTAGCCCCCTTTTCATATGTTTTTCCTTGGGGGAAAATGGTACTCAATGTTTTCATGCTGTGATTACCGTTTACATGATTTTGGACAATATGTGCGTTTTGATTGCAATATGTGCCTTGTTGTGTGTGACATTTGTGCGCAACTGTTTAACTCCTTTTTGGAGCCGAAACAATTGATAGTAGTATGTGGGGTAGCTCCCCACCATTAGTAACATGTGTGCAACACTATTGGTAGGTTCAGTTGACGCACGCAACGCGGTTTCATTAAGTGTTTACATATGTGTATCTTGCTCACAATTGTCCTATGCTATATGATTCACAGCTTCATGGTTTAACTCTTAAACCTACGAGCTCATCAACATTATGTTGATGTTTTCTAGTACCATTTTCAGGTGATCATTATTAAGGTAATTGAAGGCACTTCCTTGGAGTCAGAACATTGTTATCTTGCTACCATGTTTTCAAGACTAATTGGATTCAAATGAGACACATGTTTTACTTTCAAATTTTAGACAAGAAACATTTTGTAACTTATAACTATTGTTGAAACAATTGTAAGGTATGGATCTATGATGTTATGCGATGTGCCTTCTCAGTTACACCTCGTGTTTCCGCCATCGACGGGGTGTGACAGGCTTAGGTGCCACATTAACCACAAGCAATCGCTTGACACAACCACTAAAATATTTCATAAATGACAACTAGCTACAACCAATACTAGACCTGCAAACCAAAAACCACGATAAAAGATACAGTTTATGCAACAAAAAAAATATAATACAACCTAGTTAAGACAAAAATCTTGAATTCCAACAGTCTTTAACTGAGCAGGAGAGAGGCCAAAATCATCATCATCATAATTGCTGCCATCACCTGTATCCGCTTTCCATTGCTTATAAAGACTTTGCTCCTTACCTCCACTTCCAGAATACAACGTACCAATGTGATCATCAAAAACTTCATCATCCTCGTTGTCAGATACTACCACATTGTCCACCTTAGAGAATGGGTTACTACCCACCTTAGTTGAAGAATCAACCTTTTTAATAAGTTTACCGTCATCATCCACAAGGGTATCATTCCCATCAATAATAAGCTTTTCAAGCTTCCCAATTTTGTCAACAATAGTAGTGTTCTTAATAGGCGATGGAGACGTAGTTTTGGAAGAACTAGAGATAACTTCAAGAGTACACGTAGTGCCAATGACATGTTCCAAAATCGAATCTTGTTCCGTAAGCACATCAAAACTGTTCTTCAAGTCAACAATGTTGATATAATCCACCCAATTATTCTTCTCACCTTGGTCATCACGGGAAGGAGCCGTACTAATAGTAGGATCAGTAGTAGGTTCATTACAAGAAGTAGAACCTACATTAACACCGTTGGAGAACTTGTATTCGATATTGGACAGAAGGATTAGACGTCGATGCTCATCCATTCTTTAGCTTAGGGGTGCCTTTTAACAAAGAAGCGTCCAAGGACGCGTCCTAAAAACGCCTAATACACCCAGCCTTGGAACTGTGGCACATGCCATCTATTATTGATCAACTTATTTTGCATAACAATAAAGAATATATAACAAGCATTATATGTCAAGGTAGAATACATCACTGTAGAAATTTGCTAAGAATCAATTTTTTTTGGGTAAAGTATATCCACCTGGTAAAATATATTACTCCAAAAAAAGGTTAAAGAATGGAATGTGGCTTAGGTGTCACATTAACTACAAGCAATCGCTTGACACAACCACTAAATCATTTATGACATTTCATAAATGACAACTAGCTACAACCAACACTAGACCTGCAAACCAAAAACCAGGATAAAAGATACAATTTAAGCAAAAAATATAATACAACCTAGTTAAGACAAAAATCTTGAATTCCAACAGTCTTTAACTGAGCAGGAGAGAGGCCAAAATCTTCATCATCATAATTGCTGCCATCACCCGTATCCGCTTTCCATTGCTTATAAAGACTTTGCTCCTTACCTCCACTTCCAGAATACAACGTCCCAATGTGATCATCAAAAACTTCATCATCCTCGCTGTCAGATACTACCACATTGCCCACCTTAGAGAATGGGTTACTACCCACCTTAGTTGAAGAATCAACGCTTTTAATAAGTTTACCGTCATCATCCATAAGGGTATCTTTCCCATGACTAATAAGCTTTTCAAGCTTCCCAATTTTGTCAACAATAGTAGTGTTCTTCATATGCGATGGAGACGTAGTTTTGGAAGAACTAGAGATAACTTCAATAGTACACGTAGTGCCAATGACATGTTCCAAAATCGAATCTAGCTTGTTCTGTAAGCACATCAAAACTGTTCTTCAAGTCAACAATGTTGATATAATCCACCCAATTATTCTTCTCACCTTGGTCATCACGGGAAGGAGCCGTACTAATAGTAGGATCAGTAGTAGGTTCATTACAAGAAGCACCGTTGGAGAACTTGTATTCGATTGGACAGAAGGATTAGACGTCGATGCTCCTCCATTCTTTGGCTTAGTAACCGGTCTATAGTAATACGAAACTTTAGGCTTTTGAATACGAATCCCATCAACCTGACGATTAGTACCCTGAAGCTTACCTTTTCCTTTCTTCTTATAAGCTTCAACGAAACCTTCTTCATCAACCAACGATTTATCTTTCACATCCGGTTTCATTCTCTTAGGACATCCGTCATCATTGTGATCAAATACTTTACAAGTCTCACATCTTGGCGGCTTCCACTCATATTCAATATCAATTTTTTCCAATGAATGACCTGACCCATTAGGGTAAGGGATAGCAACCACAAGAGAGTCAAGTAAGGCTTCCTTTGACGACACTTCCACAAGGGCCGACCCTAGCATAGGAATTACGACCCCACGACTTAAGGCACATTGTACTCGTGCAGGAATCAAGCATGATAGGACGACCAATTTGCATTGTAATAAAACTAAGAACAATCTCAGAATACGCAACAACCGGAATATTATGGAGTTTAACTCAAACAGGAGGTAAAGTTATATCATCGTTTGTAAGTTTAGTGTTCGGAGTCCAAATATTCAAAAAGGTAGGCACCAATCGTATCAACCATGTATTTCTAACATAATTTTCAACTATTGGAAAAGCGAGTCTCTTACCATTGAAATAACCATACAAAGTATTAGCGAATCTAGAGCTTAAATCGATAGCTTCCAAAGGAATGGTGACATTAGCACCAGGCACACAATTTTCGTTTCTCATCTCCGAAATCTTAACAGTCTTCTTGGGTGTTTTATCCTTAAACATATCCGCAAAAGAGATGGGAATAGAACATGATTGAGTCCCTGTTTTCTGCACATTCGCACCACTAGTACTAGGACCAGCCTTAGTGTTTTGCATCGACACACTATCAACATGACTCTTATAATTCGTACCATCAACAATAGTTGGCGCATTCACATCAGCAGAATTAGTACCTTTGGATGCATTAATGTTGTTTAGAAAGCCCTTTTCCATCTTTTAATAAACTCACGTACAGCAATCAAAACCCAAACTAAAAAGACAGCATGCAAGCACAGACAATGAAAAGAAAGAAAACCCTAACTAAAAGCTAGGGTTTTGTATGCATGAAAACCAATCACTAACCGTCACCCATCATGATGATCGTGCCTTAGATATGCTAAATCGGTATAATATGCAGCGATCCACAATAAACTTTAATGGTTAAACAATAAGCTTTAATGATTAAAACCAATCAGCGACCTGTTTGAGCTATACCCTAATTGAGCGATAATAAATTTATTCTTGACCACTGACGATGCAATCTTATAGAATTAAGAAAACATTAAAGATCAGTAAAGAGAAGAATCAAATTCACAAGTGACAATATGAATTGTTAGGGATTGAGTCGTCCAAATCTCTAAGAATCAAACATTGATTAAATCATGGTGTGATTAAGTTTCTGGGTTAGTTAGGTCTCTCACTCTAAAAATGTTATAAAAGAATTTAAAAGGTGAGCACATTTAGAAAGCTAAAAATTCCCTAATCTGCGGGTTAGTTAGGTCTCTCGCTTGATGTTTATTTATATATGCTTCTCTATGGTGTTTTTCGTCATGATCAAGTACGCAAATGCATATTGGGTGGTTTTAAGGTTTTAACTAATTATGATATAATATTCGAATATTTATGTAAAATTGATGGCTTGATCCTTGTGACAGTAGCTCGTCGGGGGCATGTAGCTCAACGAGGGATTCATGAGTTCAAATCTCATATTATTTACTCATGGTGTCACATGACTGGTTTATTATGTTTGTAATAAAGATAAGATTGAAAATTATCTTAGAAAACTTAAAAGGATATTTTAAAACCTAAGGGCTTTGGCCAAGTTGGTACCATCTCCGAGAAACTTGTAGGCCTACCGGAGAGATTTTGTGGATAAAAGGTCGCGGGTTCAAGTCTCGGCTCGTGCTCACTCTAGTTGGTGCCCCACTGGGCTAGGAGAATTGGCTGAGTTGCCGAAGCTATTTCTTGTGAGATTGACTCCTCCCAAACTAACAAGTTAACCAGGTGTGGTCAACAAGTCAAATCTGAGAGATGAAAGATCAATTTATGATCTGTTGAAAGCAGAGTGTACTCACGGGTCATTAAGTCCCAACGAGATTGCAATTGTGTTTTGGGAAACGTTCTGGGAATGAGTGATTCTGGAATAGTAACCAGATAATGATTGGATTGATTTACACTAATGGAAATGAGATAAATAACAGATATTAACAATTACTGGGAATCAGATAAACTAAAAACGTATTTAAAATTAAAACAAATGCAAATGCGTGCTGGAAAAGTGAGAATTCAACAAAAACAAACTACAGGGGGTGAAAATGAAATTTTTACAAACTTAACATAAAAAGAAAATTTTCTAAAAAAGAAAAATATTTTGTTGATTATTTTATTATTTAATATTAATTAAAAACTATTTAATACTTATTATTAATAAACCTTAACTAAATATAATATAATATTAATTTAAAACTAAGAAAATGAAAATTTATTTTTAAAAATTCTAAAATAACTTAAAAATTATATAAAAACTAAAAATATGTCTTTTTTTCTTTTTCTGAATTTAATATTTATTAATTACTAATTATATTAATTAAACTAATTTAACTAATTTAAATTACTAATAATACTAAAATTGACTTAGAAAATTAGGAAATATTTTATAAAACTAATTAACTGATACAGGAACCCTAAAAAATTATAAAAAGTTTATAAAAACTATTATTAAACTATTTTACCAATTATTAACTTAGTTATTACTTAAAAACTATTTAAACTAAATTAAATGAGAATAATAGCAAATTAACAGTAAAAACTCTGAAACTAATTTCTAAAAATACTTTATAATTAATAAGAACTAGAAAAGTTATAAAAAGATACCAGTGATTAAAAATAAATAGTAGAGGATTTTCTTTTTGGTTTTTTTAATTAAAACTATTTTAACTATTATTAATTATTATAAATACTAAATGAAAAGATAAAATTATGAAATTTTTTACACAACTACTTTAATGTAACAGGAACGTAAGAAAATTATGAAAACATACAAGTGCTTATGGAAAAAGCAGAGAAATAAGCTAATAAGCTAAAAGTATTAAATAGAAACTATCACTTAATTTAAACTTGATGATTTTTTGATTTTTCTTTTTCAACACTATTCTAACACTGGAAATGAACAAATTTTATGAAGACAACTTTTCTAAATCTCAAAAATAAGCACGATAGAATCTTATGATTCCAACAGTTGAGATTTTGGTTAAAAAATGAGATAGTTGGAGAAAATAAGCTACAGAATAAACCATAAGCTACCCAAATGGAAGAACAAGCTAAAGGGAACTTAATGCACTCTAAAATAATCTGACATAAACAAATAAGCCACAGGAATAAGCAAAAGATGGATAAATAAGCAAATCCAAATTCCTAAACACTAACCAGGCCAAAATGGGACAAGTTGCAGGCCTCTGTGGGGCCCACAAGGGTGATTGGAGGTCCAATTTAAAGCTTGATCCTAAAAGCTGGGCTGAGGGGCTTTAAAGTGCTTAAGCTCAGACCAAAGGTAACCAGGAACTCAAACCACAATTCTATGCTCCTCATGGAGCTCTAATACCATGGCTATCCAGTATGCACCATGCTCCATGCTTCTTCTCTTCTTCTTTTGTGATTTTTTTTATTATTATTATTTTATTTTTTTGGTTTTTTTTTTTTTTTTTTTTAGATTTTGAAATAAAACAGGTTCTAAGCCTTCCTGAGCTTATAAAAGCTTACAAATGACTTAATTTAGCTTAATGGAACAGTAAACAACAACTTTTAACAAGCATTAAGCTAAAATTAGAAATTAAGCAATTTTAAGTGAAAACTGACTTAAGCAATGGTACTTGAATTTTTGATTAAATAAACTTTGAATTACACTAAGGATGCTGAGAATACAACTTGAAAGCTAACTGACTCCTCCCAAACTAACCAGTTAACCAGGTGTGGTCAACAAGTCAAATCTGAGAGAGGAGAGATCAATTTATGATCCGGTGAAAGCACAGTGTGTTCCCGGGTCATTATGTCCCAGCGAGATTGAAATTGTGTTTTGGAAACTTTTTGGGAATGAGTGATTTGGGAATAGTAACCAGATAAAAATTTGTATTTATTTTACACTACTGATTGCTTGAAATTAAGATTATGGAACAATATTAACAAATACAGGAAATCAGATAAACCTAAAATGCAAATGCGTGCTGGAAAAATGGGAATTTCAAAAAAATAAACTACAGGGGGTGAAAATGAAACTTTTACAAACTTAAAATAAAAATAAAATTTTATAAAAAAGAAATATATTTTTTTGATTATTTTATTATTTAATATTAATTAAAACTATTTAATACTTATAATAACTATTTAACTTAAACTAAATATAATATTAAGTTAAACTAAGAAAATGAAAATTTATTTTTAAAAACTCTAAAATAACTTAAAAATGATATAAAAACTAAAAATTTGTATTTTTGTCTTTTTCTGAATTAAATATTAATTAATTACTAATTACTTATTAATTAACTAATTAAATAATTTAAATTACTAATAATACTAAAAGGGACTTAGATAATTATGAAATATTTTATAAAATTAATTAACCATTACAAGAATCCTAAAAAATTATACAAAATTTATAAAAACTATTATTACACTATTTTATTAATTATTTACTTAATTACTAATTAAGAACTATTTAAACTAATTTAATTAAGATAAATAGAAAATGAACAGTAATAGTTATGAAAATATTTTCTAAAAATACTAAATGATTTATAAAACCTAGGAAAAATATAAAAAATTACTAGTGATTAAAATTAAACAGTTGAGGATTTTATTTTTGGTTTTTTTAATTAAAACTATTTTAACTATTATTAATTATTATAAATACTAAATGAAAAGATAAAAATCTAAGAAAATTACTAGAAATAATAAAAGTGAACAGGAACTTATGAAAATTATAAAAATGAAAATTGCTTTTTGAAAAAGCTGAGCAATAAGCCAAATGGCAATAGAAGCTATCACTTTCTTAAAAGTGATGATTTTTTGGATTTTCTTTTTGAGAAATGTTTATATACTGAAAATATGGAACTTTAATAAAGACAAAAATTTTAGAACTTAAAAATAAGCAGTTTGCACCCCTTAATAGCTTAACAGATTGATTTTTGGATTTTTAATGATGCACAAGCTACTAATAAGCTCTACAGTGGATACAGCTAGCATATAAGGTGTTAACAACTTAAGTGAACTGAAATAATCAAGGAAAAATGAAAAAGCACACTGGATAAGCTAGAAACAACAAATAAGCACTTATGCCTAATCACAGACCAAATAGGCAAAATGGGACAAACTGTAGCCTTGTGTGGGGCCCACAGGAGTGATCTAGGGTCTAAAATGAAACTTGATTTGAAAAGTGGGCCATGTAAGCTCTCCAATAAGCCAATAATCAGAGCTTATGGTTCACTAAGGAGCTTGTGGTGAGCTTGTGAAGTTGGTGGTTAACATTGAGTAAGCAATATAGACAGCAAAATGGTGAAAGTTAAAAGCTAGTAGCAGCCCTATGAAATAAGCTTGAAAAGGAAAAATAAGCACTGAACTTATGAAATTGGTTGCTTCTTTATAAAAAGCTAAAAATCAGAAGGTGGGGTCCACTAATGAACATTGTGCAAGCCTTAGAGTTTTGGTAAAAACTCTGCGCATAGGGCATCCAAAACAGCAACTAGGCAGCTTTGAGCTTATTTTTAGATAAGCTAATGGATTCCAAAATGAGTTTTTCTTTTTGAAATATGAAAATAAGCAAAAAAATATCACAAAACAACACTTGGATTGGATTTCCAATCTGTTTTAAGCACTAGAGATCAAAAAGAAAACTAAGCCATTTTTGACAGATGAGATTTTGACTTTGTGAGATTTATGAACAAGATTGACTTTTATGAATTTTGATTGAGTCCTAAGCACTGAAAATGATGTAGTAAACCAAGATTCAAGTTATTTAAGCTTCTTTAACAACTAATACTACCAGTTACTTGATTATGAATCCACAAATTTTCACAGTTAATGAAAAGGAAGAGATCAATGGTGATTTTGACTTTCTTTCAAAAGGAGACTGGTTTTTATGGTTCAAATGTTCTAAGATACACCTAAGAAACATGAACCAACAAAGATCCACAACAATAACACACAAGAACACAGATTTGACAGCAAAACCAAACAATCCTTTAATCCGAACTAGTTTTTGATTTTCAAAACAAATGATTGATTGAGACTATGAAACTGATCCACAACAACTTATGAAGGTTTAATGAACCAAAACAAGCACAAAAACACAGATTTGAATCACAAATACACAAGATGATCACTAGTACTATTTTTACAGTGAAAATGAGATTTTAATCAATAATGAAAACCAATGAACAAGCCTAAGGTTTTAAGCAATAATATCACTACCCAACACCAAATAAGCACAAAAGCACAGAGATAAGAAATGATAAGCACTTATACAGTAAAATGGAAAATTACACTAAAACTTGAAATTTCTAAAACTTGAAAGTAGAAAACCTCAACTCTAGCTTTACTAGAGTATCTTTAAGCTCAACAAGCTCCAGCTTATTCAGAGAATAAGCTGGTAAAGTCCATCTTGCCCCTCCATTGTAGGCAACTTCCAAAGCTTTCCACAGTCAAATGCAAAGGTACCCTGTGATGATTTTTTTCTGAATTTTTTACTTTTTATGTTTTCTTATGATTTATTATGACCTAAGTGAGCTTATGACACAGTAACATTTAGCTTAGAACATAATTAGAACTAAAAGAGAAAATGCAAATTGAAATGTGAAAACTGAATTGGAACTGAATTGCTTGAGTTTTTGATTACCAAAAGATCAAATTACAATATTGAAACAGAGTACAAGCTTTTGAAAGTAAATTTAACAACTAAGGACTTAAATTACATAAATTCGACACTAATTCTTAACTAGGTGACTACACACTTGATCTCTTTGTGGTCTTCTCCTTTTATAGATGGAAATTAGGGTTGAGGCAGTGTCTCTGAGCATATCCCACCATTAATCTTGGCCCTTGGATCATTGGAATTCAATCTTGACCTTTGAATTGATTTGGCGCCAAAATATAATACTCCCAATTGGACTGTTATAATGCAAGGGGGTGGTGCATTTACTGTGGGGGTAAGGTTAGGTGAGGATGGTGAGGGTGAGTGGTTTGGGCGGTGGGAAGTGACTGCCAAGTTGGGGGTGGTGAGGTGATGGGGGAGGCCAAGTGGGGAAGAAGAAGGAGGGAAGGGGGTGTGTTTGTTTGACTGTTTGACCGGGGGAGGGAGTTATAAACGGGGTAATGGGTTTTTTTGTTGTTGGGCCAGAAAACATGGGCCAAGGGTGTAGGGGGTTTGTGTTGTGTTTTGGACTTGGATTAAGTCTTGGGTTTATTAATAACAAAGGTCCGTTTGGTTTTATAGTGAAAATACCACAAGGACCTAATGTGTAATATTCTGAATTTTAGGGACCTATTTTGCCATTCTTCCAAAGTTATCATGAGGGCCATTCTTGCCAAAGATGAATAGTACAAGGATCTTTTGTTGATTTTTCCACTTTTGAATTTCCCAGGGACCTATTTTGCCATTTCTTCAAAGTGTAGGGACCAATCTTGTAATTTCACCAAACTTTTATTCCAGGGACCATTTGTGATAACTTTTAATCTCTAAGGACCATAAATGACTTTTTCATTCAAAATATTTGCTCAGGGGCCATTTCTGCCAATTTTGAAACTTGAAGGACTAAATGTGTAATTTTTGCAAACTTTCCACCAAAGGACTAAATATGATTATTTGTGATTTCAAAAGGACCTTTGGTGACTTTTTATTCAAAATTAATGCTCAGGGACTAGATTTGACATGTTTTGAAAGTTGAGGGACTGAAACTGCCAATTATGCAAACTTTGTTTGATTTTCATTTGATTTTGATCTTTTTGCATCTGAAACATATAAAACACACTTTTGTGATATTTTCACTATTTTGATGCATTATTAGGTGTTTTTGAATGTTTTGGCAGTTCAAATGTTACAAAAAATATGAGTATTTACATACTCATCAATCCCCCACACTAAGATATTGCTAGTCCCTAGCAATCTTTTATGAAGACTTAATGGATTTGATGTCTCTTTACCAAAAGCCATTACTTCTGGAGTAGCCAAATGTTTCAGTTCAAGTAAGAACTATGGTACACTGATAACCATATGATTTTGAGCAAACCATCAGCTGTCAACGGATTTGATTTGTCTTTACCAAAAGCCGTTTGCTTCTGGACTAGCCAACTCTTCACGATTCAAAGATATGGTGAGCTGAATACCATACAATTTTTGGCAAATTGCAAGCCGTAAACGGATTTGAGATATCTTTACCGGGAGCCGTTTGCTCTCGGATTAGCCAGACCTTATGTGGATGAGACATGGTGGACTAATAACCATATGTCGTGTTAGTGCCAGAAAAAAAATTGGTCAAAATGGGGGTATTAAGGCATTTAGATGGTAAAAATATGATCAAATTCGCCAGATGACCTTTTATGATATTTTGCACTTTTTGAAATATTCAGGGACTAGTTTTGTCAATTTGTGAAAGTTGAGGGACTGAAACTGCCAATTGTGCAAACTTTGTTTGTTTTTCATTTGTTTTCAAACATTTTGCATCTAGAACACATAAAACACACTTTTGAAATATTTTCACTATTTTGATGCATTATTTGGTGTTTTTGGATGTTTTGGCAGTTCAGATTAGGTAAAAATGATGAGTATTTACACACTCATCAACTATATAGAATCTCAAATTTTTAGATTTAACGATAATTTTCAAAAATTGTTTGGAATTTGTGCAACAAAATATGGTCACCAACAAAACCCAATTGTTGACCAAATGGGGGCCGGATCGTCACGAATGACAAGAGACATTAATATAAACCTTTATAATTCTTTATTTGAAGACGCTACAAGGCGTCAACGATCATCGGCCCCAACAAGCGAATTGGGACAATATATGGCTACAAACTTTTTAAGAACTTTAAGTCCCAATGAGTTTGCAAACTTTGACATTTTGGCTTGGCGGAAAGAAAGGGAAATCCAATATCCGGTTTTATCCGCTATGGCTCGTGACTTATTAGCGGT
>LBNU01008817.1:33694-45344 GCA_014162995.1 Artemisia annua
GGGGTGCAAACCCGATTCCCGCACAGGGCACATTTTCGAATGGGGCACAAATTTTTGGAAATTTTTTAAACTGTGAAGAGCTAATCAACCAATTTGCTATGAAGAATGCTAGGAGAACTTCACGAATCATCGGTTAACTACTATGGTATGTATTTTTAATACTATGATTTTGTTATGGATATAATTAATTGTTATAACACTAGTTATTATTTACAAAAAAAGAAAATTTGCTAGGAGTTAGGGGCATTTTTTTCTTGGCTCGCACTGGGTACTCAAATCCACAGGGCCGTCACTCCATATTGTGTAAAAATGTACTAAATTTCATGTGCTCGAGATTCACCAAATACTTAACCAATAAAGAAGATTGCTAATCCACTTAATCCGTTATCAGCATTTATGTGATTTAGATCCATCAAGCACATAAGGACATGAAATTCCTAACTAACGAGATCCCGTCAAATAATATTGTTAAGTTTGAAAACCATTTATCAGCATGCATGAATTGAAGTTTAGTAAAATCTTTGTGTTATCTAGATCCACCAAAGGTATATCTTTCTTGAGCTTGTTATTATGTTGTATTTCTTAGGTGAGCTCGTGTGTTTTGTACTTTCGCTTCTCGTTAGTTTGTTTTTAAACATTTGTAGCTCAAAAAGTTAATGAAAAGAAACATCGAAGTATTAACAAGAACCCGAAAACCCTAAACAAATCGATTCATTTAGCATACGTGTACTCGATCTTGTTCTATCCAACCAGGCCTCAGATCCTTAACCTAGTAGGATGTAAGTTTGAATCTTAGACATATGGATGATGGATCCATCAAACAAATGGAAAACTCAAAACCATTATCAAATCTTGAACAAAAATAAAGACCACATCAAGTGAAAATCATTATGTTGCTCTTAAACTGGCATTGAATTTCTTATTATTTTGTCCATCAAATTCAAAGCAAATCAAATGAAGTAAAATTTCTACAATTGAATCCAACAAACACAAACCTTAAAACCCTTGCCGATTCATCAACGAAAACACTAAGCTTTTATTTAAAGCATCAAATAAGAAAAATATCCAAAAAGGTACATGGCTTAAATAGATGCTCTTTACATATATTGATGAAAGAAAGAGAAAAAACTTACAAGTGAGGCAAAAACAACCCTTTTTTTCTTTCTTTCTTTGGAATATTTGGATGATGAATTAAGGTTGAGAGTGAGATATACGGAAAAAGTAAACAAAGATGTGTTTAAAAATAACGCAGGTAGGGGGTCTATGAGAGTAGGGTAGTAAAAACATAGTCAAAAAATAAACACACCATTGGACTAAGAATAGCATTACAAAGGTTGGTTGGATGGATGTGATAGATTGACCGTACTCTTTGTGGCCCTAATACACCACCTTTTTTATTTTATTTTTTTTTTCTTCCGTACTAGTAACATCCAAACAAACATGATGTTATTCTTTGTGTGTAATTCTTGACAAAAATACACCGTTCGTCCCTAAACTTTCCACAAAACATCATTATGCACCCTAAGTTTAAAAAATAGTCGTCTGGAGTCCAAAAGTCAGGTTTTGAGGCCAAATGCGTCCCTCTGACCGTAATCCGTTAGTCAACACCCGTTATTTTCTCCCATGTGCCGTGCACATGAGGGCAAAATGGTCATTTTATCGTTTTGGTTAATTATTATGGTGGTACAACGTTAGGGACGAACGGTGTAGTTTATCAAAAAGTTCTATCATCACTGTCACCCTCTCTTTATCTCATTTTCCTGCTTCTCTCTCTAAATTTCTACTTCTCTCTCTAAAATTAACACCATCACCATTTTTAAATCTCGTAAACCATTCCGCTAAAAACATAAACTCAATAAACAAAAATCTTCATTCATCATATGTTCATACCCACACACAAAATCAAAACCCACAAAATTTTTTGGGGTGATCTATACATGCGGCAATCAACACACAGTGCTTGATCCATTTCAACCAAACTAATCATATATTTCATTGCATAGAATTTTAAATACTCCAATAAATAATCATATTACTTAAAACATATATAACTAATACAATGCAACTCTGTGCATGCTCTTAATCAAAATAATGACTTTGCTACATCACTAAACATTTCACTACATTAAAAGATGATATCTCGGGTATTTCATCACATTAACTAGCCTGAGCCTGGACGAATGCAGCTCAAATAACATGGAAAAAAGATTACAGTGAAAAGCTATAGCACACACCCATCAAAATCCATTTCATTCCCTTTTCCATTTTATTACCACCACCATTCTTCCCAAACTTGCCCTTTTTCCCTTTCTTGGGAGTTATTCTTCATCAAAGTCGCTTTAGTTGCTTTCGTCTACCTTTATTTCCGAACTTGCTCAAGATTTTTGACTTCTTAAGGGACATGAGCATTATGAACCACACGATTCTTGTTCCCGCCTCTAAACCCTCTCTTTATTTCCGAACTTGCTCATCTCTTGAATAACAAGCGTCAACATGTCCACGTCGTTCAATTCATTCAGCTGATAACAAGAAAAATATATGCTTAGAATACGTTGTGAATGAAATCACCAAGTTTTTCAATTGTATTCAGTTTCTTTAAAATTAATTGGGGGAAACTCACAAACCCTAAAAAGGCATATACAGGTCAAACTCATGATGTCCGACTATGCAGAAGGTGCAAATTCTTCTTGTCTGATAATGAAATTAACGCATTATTGCTTCCTGTTCACATAAGTAAGGTAAAAACTAAAAAATAAAACAAAAGTAAATAGCATGTGTTAGCTCTCTTTGCACTCAACATGCTCCCTAACGGATTATCATGGACCAACTTAATGTCTAAATTCTATGCCTATGCAATAAAAAGTACCAAGTTACCAACACACACATAGGTATGCATTGTGGAGTGTATTTTTTTTTAGCATTAAATGATAAAAAAAAATGTGTTTAACTAAAGAAACTCACTGTCACTCAACAAATAAATGCTCAATGGAATTTAGATGATCTTGTACTAACCTGAAAAGCAGGATTGTAAAATAATTCTGCATTTCACAGAAATTTCTATTTTAGCCGACTAAGCCATGGGGTTTGATCCCACAGCCACACAAACTCAAACCGGGTACACCCCTCCCTTTTCAGGAGGTTCGCGTGCAACTTAACGTTTCATAGAAGTTTACATTTCCAGTTTGATAACTCTCTTGGACTCTTGCTTCTAAAATGTCCATTTTACAAGAGGCAAGTATCTTCCGTATATAATTTTACTGATGTGGAATGTACACACTCCTAAGAACTGAAGATTGTAAGTCTTTTGACTTCATTAAGCTATGTTGTTCAACCACTAACAACTTGTTTTGTCTTAACTGATGTAATGCACAGCCGAAGCAAGTCAACCAACCTATGAGTTCATCTGTCTTATCACTAATCTTAATGGTGCTATCCATTCCAGCAACATGAACTGTAAACTAAATAAGAACCAAACAGAACTATGAACTATTGAATATATGCCAAATATAAGATTACAAACATAAGTGGCCGGCTGACCTTATTTGTAGTTAATAACTGATTCCAACTCTTAAATGTCACTCTGCAACTGAATCATTTCCTTACTAATTTAAAAAAGAGAAATTTCAACAATACTCAGGTGTAAACGAAGGTCTGACAGTTCAATTAATTTACACAAGCTAATTTCATATAAGCAATTCAACCATAACTGAAGTAAAATTATTAAGTATATATACCAGATGGAGAAGTAACTGAACCAGCAGCAGAAGTAGCAGCAATTTCAGCCATCACCTTATTTTAGGAACCTCTTCACCCTCAAATCTCATTTTTGATCCTCATACCAAGAGCGTTTTTGTTAGCAGCTGGCCCAAGACACAAAAGTGGACAAAGAGATACATGACGTGAGGTAGATTGGTGAGATCTTTTAAGCTCAATAATGTCCACAATTTTGGCCACTGCACTTTGACAAACAGTCTACCATAAAAAACTAATCCACACATAAAATCAAAATAAAAAAGACTAAAATAGCTAAAAAATGAACAATTCACGTTAATGAAATTAGGTGTTTCATGACAATAACTCATGTAACCAAATAAGTAACGAAAATGAATCATTAATTACTTTAGGCATTTCATCAAATACTTGGTTTGCATCATGTTATTGGTGTCATTAAACAAAACAATGCTCAAACAAACAAATGAACCATTTGCATATTACTCAAATCAAACTTATATAAATCATTTGAAGACCAAAACTTAGTAATAGTGTAATACCCATCGGAATAAAAAATTGAGGACAAATGAAATGCATAAATCATGCATATAAGCTCTTCAACAACCCACTCCAACCGATTCATTAATGTATCACCAAAAAATGAGGGCAACACGTAGCATATGTAAATCAGGCGGTAAAAAGAAAAAGCCAACAATAAATAGTTTGTGATATTGTAAATAACTCCAATTAAAAAAGAAGTGGATAACCAATCTCGATGCCCTAAAAAGTTTTGAAATATAGCAAAATTATATAAAAAAAGGCATATACACAATTCAATTAAATTTGAATAAAATAAAAACGAATGAATGAATGGATCTAAAGTAAGGATCAATTGTTATATACCTGAACTTGCTGTACTCTTACAGTGACGGTATTTTTAGTTTGTGCTTTGGTAAGAGAGATTGAATAAAATAAAATGAAGATGTGTTTGGGGTTGTTATATGTATATGGGTAATATGGTCATTTAACAGATTTGATGAGATATAACGGGTGTTGACTAACGGATTACGGTCAGAGGGACGCATTTGGCCTCAAAAACGTGACTTTTGGACGCCAGACGACTATTTTTCAAACTTAGGGTGCCTGGTGATTTTTTGGGAAAGTTTAGGGACCAACGGTGTATTTTAGTCGTAATTCTTTTTCTCTACATATATTAAAAGTGTACAAAGTTGGTTGTAGATCTTTGTGTGTTATCATCATCGTCAACTCAGCGTTATAACAACTTTTATTTCCTCAACCAACATTATCACCAATATAGTGTAATAACACAAGCAACATCAACATCAACATCAAACATACCTCACTTAAACATAAATATATCTCTACAAAAACCAAAATATCACACACACACATACACAAAGCAACAACTTCCACACATCCCACAACTCGAATTCTCCTATTTCAACCCAACACATGTCTTATAATGGTTAAGCTAATAGGTAGCGTGCGTCTTCATGGTCGCAACAAGGAAATTTGACGTGTTGTCCATGCCTTATTGCCGGTAGTCCAAAACCAACCACTCAGTCTGTCGTATATTTACCTTATTAAGTTTGAGAAATTAATTTAAAGACACAAGTGACCTAAGATTAGCAATGCAAAAAAATTAATTTGTTGAACACAACATATCGAGACTGATAAAGTTTTCACTAGAAAGAAAAGATAACGGGATTTGATTTGCACATTTTATCCTTATTAATACACGTCATTTCATTCATTCGACCGTTGTAACTTATTTACATCTTATTTTCACCGCTTATACATCAGTGTGTGAAAACTAAAATCGATGTCTATAAATTATTGTGTTAAGACATTCATTAGACTGTTGTAACTTATTGATATCTTACTTTGACCTCTTTCATATTGATGTTTTTAAACTAATAGTAATTTGACTTGATTAATAGTTAATGTAGTAACCCACAAATTTCCCACTAACTCCCTATAGGATAGAAATGCCTTACTAACTTAACTTAGGCCCTTATAAAGCACAAACTAGGTTAGAAATGCCTATAGGAATTTCTCGAGCCAAATTTTTGCCTTATTATCTCTTTATGACATAACTAACCTTTAGACAAGCTCACGTATCCACAAATGCCAACCACTACTATGTTTACTCAATGTAAACATCCTGGTATGTCAAGTCAAGGTCACAAACACATTTTCGCTAAGTAAACTATCACTCTAGTACACTATACTTGCCAGAAAACCCTAAGTGCACCTATGTGTTTACGGTTAACTTTAAAACCTAATTGCTTATCCATACATGCTATAAAGTGTTCAAGGCTTCCTTGGACTCAAAGGTTGCTGATATTATTGATAAGGATGGTTGGTCATGGCCTAGGATTCTTTCTGATGAATTTGATGGCCTTCTTCTTTTTGATCCTCCTGATCTTATTGATGGGAAAGCTGATAAGATTATGTGGATTACCAAGTCAGGTAGACATAAAGATTTTTCTGTGTCCACAGTTTGGAATGATATCAGAAATAGTAGTCTTGTCATCCCTTGGGCAGGTTTGGTATGGTTTAGCCAGTGTGTTCCCAGGCACTCATTCATGATGTGGCTGGCCATTCAGGGGAGGCTTAAGACTCATGACAAGATGTGTGTGTGGGAGAAATCTGCTGATCTGAAATGTGTTTTTTTGTAACAATGTGCCTGACAGTCATAACCATTTATTTTTTGAATGTGCATTTCCTGGGAAAATATGGTCTGAAATTAAGAGTATGGCAAAATTATCTAAAGCTCCAAATAGTTGGTCTGCTATTTTGGATTTTATGATTACTAGACCATTTAACAAGTCCATCTGGAGTGTGCTGCAGAGATTGGTTATTGGAGCTACTGTTTATTTTGTGTGGCAAGAAAGAAACATGAGAACTTTCCAAGATCAAGCCAGAAGTAGTGATGTTATCTGCAGGTTAATTAAAGACACTGTTAGACTCAGAATTATGGGTCTAAATATCAAGCCTTCTACTCAGGTGTTTGAAGCAGCTAGTATTTGGGATTTCCATGTGAAGAAATGCAGTGGTAAAAAGAAAGTTCAAATCTATGATGGGAGAATTAAAAGATCTATTGTGGGGTGACAAGTATTGGCAGTTAAGTGTTATAAGTATTAAGAGAACTTGGGTTTGTTGGCATTTCCATTGGAACAATTTATGTAGAAGATATGTTCCTGGGTGTTGGTTTAAGTTTGTGATTGAGTTGAAGATTTTGGTTCTCAGAACTCAAGATGTTTTAGCTTGTGTTATGGAAGAGCAGAGAAGTAGTGTCCATTTTTTGAATTTGCAGAATTGTACTTGTTCTAGCTGTAGAGTTATGTCATGTTTTCTTAAAGTTTTCCCAAAGCATGTTTTGGGGAGGTCATGGACTGATAACTACTATGGGGTTGTCCATAGTTAGTTGTGTTTGTACAGTTTTGGTTTCTTAATATATTTACCGCGGTAGTGTCCCTTTTACCCAAAAAAAAAAGTGTTCAAGGCTTAGGTATGACTTACATTAGTAACCTTAGGATATATTAGACTCCCTAGATCATAGTAAAACTCCCTAGAACTTAGGTACAAGTCTCATAAGCACAAAACCCTAACTAGGTCATAACTTCCAAGAACTAGGTCTAAACTTTCCCAAATCTTTACCATAAGCTACCATCACTTAGTATAAGCCTCCTAGGACTTAGTATTAGTCACTAAACACTCATAGGACACTAAATTAGGCACCAAACCCTAGACAAAACCCAAGTAGCTTACAAGTAGGTGCATTACCTACTTGTCACCTACTTGGAGTTTCGGCTAAATCACCACCACAAGAACCCTAGGCCAACCTATANATAAGCTACCTAGCACCCTAGCACCACTACCAAGTAGCTTATGCAGCACCTTAGACCTAAGCTAGCACCCTACCACCCACCTCCATCACCACCTTGTCACCTCCTTCCCTAAACCGCCTCTACACCACTATTTCACACCACAACCGTCCTACCCAGCCCCCTAGCTACCCATAGCTCGACTTAGTCACCCTCTAGGATTGCCACAATCACCCCTAGCTCTGCTTACTCGACCTCCCCTACCCCTCGACACCTAGTACCACTTTGTGTGGGCAATACAACCCCGTACCCTATAAATAGCGACCCAAATCACTTCATTTATCTTCACCCCTCTCCTCTCTTCTTTATCACACCCACTTCTGTAGTATTAGGACCTTAGAACACTTAGGAGTCGAGTACAAGAGGCCTAGACCTTGTCGAGTTAAGATTTGAGCTGAGAAAACCCTAATAGTCACGTTAAGGTTCCCACGACCTAGGTAAGCTTCGAACTTGATTCTAGTAGCCGTAGAACTGATACATGACATCTAGTACATGCCTTAGAATCCTTAGGATAGCCTTGAACCTTTCTTTTTAAAACTTTTCATTTAGAAACCCTAATATTAGATAACTAGGTAATTATGTGCTAATTTGCTTTGTTATATGATATAATCGGATTAGGAATACTTAGTTATGTATATATTAACTAAATATAATCTAGGAAACTTAATTATCTCATTAGAATACAATTTGTATGGAAAAAGGTCTAGTTATGGAATAGTTTTCATGCATAGGGGTATATATTGTAAATTCCTAAAACTATAAAGTCTACGGACTGTTTTTTACATTCCTTAGAAGTTATAAGTGCAAGGACCCTTTTTGCACGTTTTGAAACCTTAGGATAGAAAGTAAAACAAGTTATATAGTTAAAAGGACTAGTTTTGCAAATATAGTTAACTTGAGGGTAAAATAGGTAAATATTGAAGGTTGTATACTTCAAGGAATATTTTTATCATTTCTCTAAAGATAGTTAAGTTTAGGGACTATTTGTGCAAAAGTTAGATAGTTATATACTTAAAATTTATAAGTTTATAAGTTCAGGGTAGAAAATGTAAATATATAAACTTAAAGGATATAAATAGACTATTTTCATATAAGTATCAAAAACCAATTTTCCTAGTTAGAACATGACATAATACTAGGGAGCTTCATGCGAGGAGTGTGGATATTTAGTTTTGACGAGTTTGCTGGGTTTACGATTTAAAGTGCCCTGGCTCCTCAAACGATTATTGCATATACTTCTGAGATATGATGGCCCGAACGGTGTCATGTTATAACTAAAAACTAATAACAACATAACTCAATACTAGGGAACTTCGTGTGAAGAGTTATATACTTCTGAATTATGATGGCCCGAACGGTATTATGTTGGCAGCATAATACAATTGTAGGGAGCTTCATATGAGGAGTTATACTTCTGGATTATGATGGCCCAAATGGTGTTATGTTATATATAAAAATCCTAAGAGTGATTAGTTAAGAAAACCTAGACTAAGACTTGACATACACACACCTACACTATCGTCAGGATACGTGAGTAAGCTGTCTAAACCCCTACTCTACTTACCTAAGACCCAGGTGAGTTTCGTAGCCTCACACTTTTTAAATACTTTACAAACACTGTGAGGGGGATACTTGTTTTAAACCGAATACAAGTCTTTCTATCATTATTGCACAAGTGATACTATCTGCCACCATTACATAACTAAAATTCATGAGCCAAAATCACTTGTGGGTTTTACACAAGTGAACGTGAGTATAGTTGATAGATCTATTGGAGTTTTACACCTCCCGTTGGTTTACCTCAGCCGGGTAACCATTAAGTACTATACTTGAAACCTCTAAAGATTANCACTTTTTAAATACTTTACAAACACTGTGAGGGGGATACTTGTTTTAAACCGAATACAAGTCTTTCTATCATTATTGCACAAGTGATACTATCTGCCACCATTACATAACTAAAATTCATGAGCCAAAATCACTTGTGGGTTTTACACAAGTGAACGTGAGTATAGTTGATAGATCTATTGGAGTTTTACACCTCCCGTTGGTTTACCTCAGCCGGGTAACCATTAAGTACTATACTTGAAACCTCTAAAGATTAACTTTGGCAAGTTATCCTTCTTGTCCCCTCATGGTTGGGTCTGCAGCCCCCATGACCCGGACTGTCAGTGCGGTTTCATGAGCTTAGTGCAATAATACTTCCTAAAACCTTTATTCCTCGGGTTTAAGCTGATCCTTGTGGAACTTGTATTCACCCTTTACCCACTAAAACCTATGACTCTCACTCAACCTAGTGTTGACTTTTAAGCATGTATCCTAGGTATACGAGCACTTTAGGAACCCTGGTACGGTGTGACACTGGACATGAGGACGTCTATAATAGTTATCATTCATCAGTTTTTCCGTAACATAGAGTCTTTGGGACCTCATTTTTGGTAAAAGTATCACTTTTACTATAAAAACTCTGATGAATAAATGAATGATAACACCTTTTTCAAAAACGTCTCTTTTCGAGTCGTTTTCTATTATCTTATCTTTGCTTCCATGAAGTAATACCCCAACTCTAAATCCGCTGCGATCTATTAAAAATGGGGTGTTACAGATTGGTCTCAGAGCCTCGGTTATAGAGAACAAAAGGTTTTCCTGAAACTATAACCATTTTTCAAAAAGTCCTCTATGCCAGAAGACACTCCGAACTGCCTAGGTTAGACTTTCCGATTTACCTTTAGGTTAAACCCTCTAACTTGCCTTTAGGTTAGAATTCCCGACTTGCCTTTAGGTTAGACTCACTATTGCATCCTCTAACTTGCCTCTAGGATTAGATACCATATTGCACTCCCCATATTGCCTTTAAGATAGTTATATAGGTTAGAATTATACTAAGGCATTTACTCGGAAATGACAATTAGATATGTCATCCGTTAACGATCCTATCATAGTGTTAGACACTAATGATGAGGATACCTCATTGGATAATTATGAGTATGCTCCGGCTACTCCTAGTCACTCCTCTATTGGCTCTAATTCTTCGGAAGAATTAGCCCAGAATATCTTAGTTAACTTAGGAATAGAGCCCTCCCCGAATGATCCCTATATGCAAGCATATAATAGGTATATGCAAGCATATGGTAGTAACATCCCTATAGTACCTACTATAACCCGTACACCCTCTATACCCCCACTATAGTACCCAAGATTTCTATGTTCCTGAAATAGCTTCCCCTCCACATAAGAAATTACGTATTAGACCACCTTCACCTTCCCCTAGATTTGAAATAGGAAATAGTTCGTATAAAACACGTTTAGAAAGGCATGAAGAACAAATAGAAGATATACTTAGTCATTGATGAGTGTGCAAATACTCATCATTTTTCTATAACCTGAACTGCCAAAAACATCCAAAAACACCAAATAATGCATCAAAATAATGGAAATATTCCAAAAGTGTGTTTTATGAGTCTTACGGGGTTGGGTTTTGGATTTTTCAAATGTATGGTCACAAGGGTTGGAAGTTCTGGCTGCGCGATCTGATGGAACTGCAATGGGAGTACAAGGAACTGATATGCTTGGCTATTTGCCTTTTTTAGAACAGGCCAGGGGCCATTGCTGCCGATTTTTGGACAACTTCAGGACCAAACATGTGGAGATTTTCCACATTTTTACACAAGGACCAATTTTCGCTTTATGAATAGTACGAAGGGTTTATTTTGAGTATTTTCAGCTTTTGTAGAATTCGACACACAAGGGACTATTTTTGAATTTTTGCGACATGTTGGGGGGAGGCAAAGTCTGTAGCAATTTGTGATTTTTGGATATTCAAGAAGGGTTTGTTTTTCGGACAACCTTATGAATCCCGCAGAGAGAAGGCTCGTTTGGTATGAGGTATTCGTGCATATTTTGAGCCAGCTTATTTGAGGGATAGTTTTGGACATGTTGTGAAACGGCTTGAGGGACTGAAACTGGCGGAATTGTGCGAAACTTGTGTTTGTTTTCTCATTCTGTTTTCAACATTTTAGCATCTCAAG
>LBNU01008828.1:4912-22458 GCA_014162995.1 Artemisia annua
TTTCGAATATTTAAATTGAATTGCATTATATTTCTCAAGAATAATCCAAAATAGCAATTCTGAAGTGTATTAGCAGTGGTTACTGAAAAGATACCCTTTTCTTATAACTTTTCAGAAGATCTATAAATAGAAAATATTGAACAACACTTGGTTTTAAAGTTAATGAGTAATTTTGGATACATTCATAACAGAATTGTTTAGTATGATATAGCTAGAAAGATCAAATAGGATAGTTATCTTTATTAGGATGATTAAACAAAAATCGCTAGAATTAGATAGATAAGAAATGAAAACTGTTTAACTAAACGTTTATTTCTTAGCTACCAACGTGACGAACAAAGTTTATATTGTGCAATAGAAACACCTGATTTATTAGACAATGATTACATAGTGTTTTATGTGCAACATTATTAATCTTCTTCAAGATATTACTTAAAACTATACAAATAATTGAGAACGAAAGAAAAAAAAAAAAAAAAAAATAATTCGGGTCGGGGGACAAGATCTTAATCACTTAAAGTTTGCAAATTATTCGATGTTTATCTCTTTTTCTACAGTTAACAATGTCTTATAATTAGATTCCACCTTTATTGCTAGTAATCTGAAATTAATAGTAACACATATCTACAGTTGAACACTACTAGGGTTTCACTTCTTATAAGTTTTTTATCATATAATTTATAGTGTTAGAAAGAAAAGCTTTACTGTAAACTATGTTTAAGTTAAAAATAAAGCTTAATACAATAATTTACGTTTTTCAATCTTCGTTTTTCTCTTAATTTGAAAATGAAATGCATCTGATTAACTTGGCTTACTTCACTACGCTTAGTTAATACTAGTCTAATCACAGCCCCATATTTAGCTACCATCCTAAAATGATAGATTTCGGCGGTGTTTATATTTTCAATTAGACCAACCGTTATGGTTTGCAAACTTCACACGTGAACGGCAACTATCACGTGTGAAGACCATGGAGGAGGACGTGGTTGGCGCGCGAAAAAGGGAAAAAAGGTTGGTTAGGTGGCGCAGACCACCTAACTGAAACACACCATTTTATTATTTTATTTTTTGTTTCATGGGGTATACTGTAGGTAGTTTTACGTGTTTGGTTATGTGATGACGACCGCTACGCCTCTAAATGTGGTAATAAGGTGGTGTGCTGAAAAGCTGATATGACGTTGAGGTAGAGATGATAGTCGGGTAACCATTACACCAAACCTTAGAGTTCTGGTATTTTATCTGTAGATTTTATTAAAATTAAATAGTTTTTTTCCTTAGAGCATGTGCAACGTTAACGCCATTCTTGCNGGGCATCATGCGAGAAGATCTACTACCATCTGACTGCTTCTCTAATCAGCTGATGGTTAAGAAGAAGCCGACGGTATTGGCGTATGGCGCAGACTTCACAGATCTAAAAAGCAATGCCACAGGACTGCTACCATCATTACAGAGATAGACTGGAAGGTAAGAAATCCTTATGGTGATACTTTAAGGGTTTGTTCTTGGACGCATAGTAATAGGCTACCACCTAAATCCAAATGGTAAAGAAGACTAGGAAAAGACAGCTTTCCACACAAGCCAGGTGTCTTATTGCTACAACGAAGATGCCTTTTTGGACTAAAACGCGGCCGCCACCTATCAGCGCTTGTTAGACAATGCATTTGAAAAGCAATAGGCCGCAACCTAGAGGGTCACGTGGATGGACTGGTCTCAAAAACCAGTACGAGGAATGAAGTGGGTGCGCTGACATCGAAGAAACATTCCAAACATTAAGGCGAAGATAAATATGAAGGTTAAAATCTAAGAAGTGCACTTTTGCCGGCTAATGAAGGCATGTTCTTGGGGTCAGCTTGATAGAACCAGAGTGGCATTAAGCCATGCACAGAACAAACAGAAGCAGGCATCCAATTCCCTCCCTAACGCACGTTGAAAGAGCCAATCTCTGAAATGGGAACTACTGTTTAAATAATTCATGTCAAGGCAGCGGATAAATCTCCACTCTTTAAAAACACTTCAAGAACGTGTAAATAAAGGAGACTTCGTTGACTACAGAGCAGCGAAGAAGCTTTATACAACAGCTTAATATGCAAGCTATAGCAGCTTCCCCAAGTTAGTCGCACCCCGACCAGAGAAGACTTGATCATGTACTTAGTCCGCGACTCATGGGGGACAGTAAAGCGCAGTGCTACTGACAAGGAATCGGCAAACACCGGGTTACCGCGTAGTTATGGTTTTATAAAAAATGAAGTATTAGTTTTAGTTTAGGGTTTAAATTGAAAATATATGGAAAGTTGAGTTATTGTGAGTTATTGATGAGTTATTGTTGTGGGTGTTGAGTTATTGTGTTAAAGCTGACGTGGCGCTGAGTTATGTTTTAACCCACGTTATTGTTGCGTATGCTCTTATGATTATAGATAAGCAGAAACTTCAGAAAGAAATGTTTGTTTTCTTTTAGATATAAAAGCCAAAAGTGGCTGTTTTCTGTCAAATATTACGAACATAAAAGTGTCTAATAATCTCTTCAAAAATTATAGATCTACACCTCTTGACTTTGCTTCCCGTTCGCTGAACAACCCACCTGTTGCAACACTGAACTATGATTGAAGCTTTGAATCGACCTATTCTCTTGTAAGCATAACATTGCGGATAGACACATCTTTAAAAAAAATAATAATAAAAATTAATGTCATTTGGAGTATAAGTCATGCCATGACGCCATGTATTAACATTTTATTTGATGTCATTTGGATTATATATTTATATCTCGTGACAATCTTGCCCCTTGCTTTCTTTCTCTTTAAAAAGAACTTGATGGTCACATTAATTATGTTTTCTAGTTTTAAAGATAAAATGTCATAAATCATAATCAGAAAAAAAGGAAAAAGAAAGCTGGAAACCTTGATAAGTAAGAAAACGAACGCTCACCTAAAGTTTTCAAAAACATTAGAAGCTAAGTGAACATTATAAGTTCTATCCTGATAATATCCATTATCTTAATTAGTACTTATGTGACTTAAGAATCAGTACAATTAAATATTTACATAAGATTTGATGTAACTAATAAACAAATATTTTAAGAAAAGTATTCGTTAGAGGCTAATAGTGCCAATTAAAGGATGAGAATAATGCAATTTGGTGAAGAAAAAAAAGCCTAATTGCCTTAAAGCACTTTCAAATGGACCCATGTCATGTCTTCTCAATACCTCTTCTCCATGATTTGATTTTTATTTTTCCATTTTCACATCTCTCTTCAATTATATATCTTCTTTTAACTTCCTTTCTCTGTTCTTATTAAACCGATATACTATCTATCTATTTATTTTCTTACTATAAGTGATCATCACTTGCTAAATCAAATGTCTAGTGATCATCACTTTAAGGGAAAATCAGAAGTTGGTGAAGGATCGTCTAGAGGTGATGGTAGTAGTGTCGGTGGTGCTAGTGGTTCGCTTATACTATCTGATTCACATCCATCAGCACCACCGGCACCACAACAACTAAGCCGATACGAGTCTCAAAAAAGACGCGATTGGAACACTTTTGGGCAGTACTTGAAGAACCAAAGGCCACCAGTGGCTTTGTCTCACTGCAACTATAGTCATGTACTAGATTTCCTTCGCTACCTAGACCAATTTGGGAAAACTAAGGTTCACTTACAAGGTTGTGTTTTTTTCGGTCACCCTGATCCAGCTGGCCCTTGTACTTGTCCACTTAGACAAGCTTGGGGCAGCCTTGACGCCCTGATTGGGCGTCTTCGGGCTGCTTATGAAGAAAATGGTGGATTACCCGAAATGAACCCGTTTGCTAGCGGTGCAATACGTGTTTTCTTACGCGAAATTCGTGATTCACAAGCTAAAGCAAGAGGGATTCCTTACAAGAAGAAAAAGAAGAAGAGAAATACGCCGACTCTTAAGACGAATGAAGAAACATCAAGTTTTCGAATGCAACAATCATGATCTATATATATGGATCTTCTTCAAGAAACTGGTAATCTTTTTATCATTTACTGTATTAATTAGTTAATGCCAGATCATGGTTTTTTTTATCATATAAATGTTTTTTCATATAGATTAACATATCATGCTTGCATATATGACAACCCTTAAATTTATAATCCAAAAGGCACATTTATTTGTGCAAAAAGCAAACCCTATCACATTGCATATAGTTTTGAAACCCTAATCTGCATGGAGAACACTTTGGTTATCTCACTCTCTATACATCTGCTGGTTCCATCTTTTTATATAAAAATATCTAAAATATAATTTTATAAAATGTTTGAAGCTTTGAATACTATTATTAGTTTTTAAGAAAACTTGTGTCTTTTTAATTACTATTTAGAAATAGCTACTCTTGTCTTTTTTGGGATTCTGCACTAAATAGAGTGGCCATCTAGATTTGATCACATCACCTTAATTAAGCTCAGTAATTTAATTTATCACTCAACTGATCATACCATTAATGTCACCTACATTAACAGTGTATGTTAGATTGAACATTAATGCATAAGCTGATTAATTAGCTGCAATTTAATTTGTGGCATATTTTCTTGATTAAGTTGTACGTATTTAATCTTATACATTAGATTCATTATCAACTACGAACCAATTTAAATCTCATTATGCACACTATACTGGTCTTTACGATTTATTATGCATAATGGATAATAAATACAAGAATATTTATGCATAATGAGATTTTTATCGGTCAATTATTCATAATGAATCTAATGTATAAGTATATGAATCATTTATAGTATTCTATTAATTTCCTTTCAAAAAATTAAAAAATGCATTACCTGAATACAAACAAGTGATTGCAACTTTTCACCATAATAGTTTCAGTTTGTATCATATATATGTTCAGTAAAAAGAATATACATTTTGAAATTTTACTAATTTGAGCAGGAAAAGATAGTAAAAATAATAATAATTCATACCATGTGATCTAAAAACTCAAAGAAACTAATATGCTAATTGTGCATAACCTAAAACTTCTAAAATTTGTGACATATGTGTTTGCTCATATGGATCAATTCATGTTTCAATTAGCTTTTGCGTGATTATTTATTTCTAACTCGAATTAAGCCCCGATTCTCAACTATTTGAACGATGCCTCATTGCATTCGATCATTTCGTTTATATTAACACTCCATCTTCAATCAACGTGTTCAAGTGAATTCTTTGCTTAATGGGACAATAGAGTTTGTTTATGTCAATGTAGGATCAATTATCGGTTTTTAATTCAGTAAATCAAGCATTTTATGGAATCAAACTTACTCATACTTGTTATCTATTTCTATATTCATTTAAACATACCTCTATTTCTAGCTATTTGCTAGTGTGTTTCCATTAATTTCAATTCAAAATAAATAAATAAAAAAACAGCATGCATGCGCGTATACACAAAGAAAATCAATCCATTTGTAACTATAAAATTATGCAAAGACCGAAAGTGATGCAAGTGACAAAAGATTTGATAGATATATTGATTGAAGGTCGATCATCTCTTTCGTTGTGGTTGAATTGTTAGACATCCACAAAATCCACAAATTTTTGTGGATGTCTAACAATTCAACCACAACGAAAGAGATGATCGACCTTCAATCAATATATCTTGCTTTAATGTTTAAACACCGATTTTTTGTGCTGTATCGTGGTTTCATGTTTTCTATCTATCAACTATCCAAATTAGTTTAAATAACCTATACACATTGCAATTGGCATATATACAGTTTAACACGGTTGTTCTATTTTTAATTTGCCATTATACAAGTTACTCTACATGTAATTTGCAATTTTTTGGCCTCTAGTTCGTTGCAGGGTGCTTATTATAAAAATAACCACCATTAGAAATAAAATATGCTTAGTTTTACATGGTTAACCCGTTGCTTTCTATCTAGTTATTAGTAACGCGACCCCTTAAAATATTTTTTTCAAGATTTTGCTACATATACTGTAATATATAATTCTTGATCTAGCTAGCTAGGTGATTTTTGTAATAATTTAATTTCAGGTGGACATGGACATAAAAGGATTCAAGCTCTAAAAATATGTTATGGACTTCCATGATTGGAGTGGATACATCTACTTGAACTCCATTGATGCAAAATGCCTGATTCAAGAGCTCTTGTTGGTGATATATGATTAATAAGACGGTAACTTTATTATTATATATTTATTAAGCATATAGTTAAGGAAATTAAATATATTTAGTCAATATATATCTATCTCTGTATTAAATGTTTTCATTTTTGTTAATCCAGAAAATGGGTTTGAACTAGTTGCCCATTCATATTATATTGGCACAATTAAATAATCAAAACTTATATATGTTTTTGGTTGTGTATATAATTTTAAATATGTATATTTAATATAATGTGGCATATATTTATTTTATCTATTTATCTATAATGGGAATATATAATGATGTGATAATTAGGCCCACTTATAGTACCATTGGATTCCTCCTATATTCATTCATTAATGGAGACTAGAGAAGACACCATTTCCTAGTTATGTCCTAATTGTTTCCCATAATCTCATTCTTTACACACACACATGTACGTATTCATGATTCAAGTAGCACTATACATAGAATTTATAAGTTGACCTTAGAATCTTAAGTGTCATGACCAAAGGAGGCGCATGATCAACATTATTTCACACACCATATGAAAAATATATCATTAACTGATGTTGCAACAACTTTACACTTTTCAATCATATAAGTAACATATTTGTATATTAATCCTAGAGAATAATACACAAAAATTAAAAACTTGCAAGGACCACCCAAAAATTAAAAAATGTTAGACAAGATCATAGAGACTAATAACACTTAAATTGTGTTTGGTATGTTGTAACTTGTAACTGGAGTAGAAATGGAATAAGTCATTATGACCGAAATGAAAAAAAGGCCTTTTGCAAATGTAAAATGAAATAAAGTGTTTTACGAATGACAAATGCCAAATGAAACGACTTTTTACATCAATAACTGCATGTCATTTAAATTTATTAAAGTTCCTCTGTTTTTTCTCTTTCAACCTTTAAATGAAATCAAAATTACATCAAAGTTCTTTACTAAATACATTCTATCCTAAAGCAAACTTTATGTCATCCGACTGTCATCTAACTGTCATCTAACTGTCATCCAACTTTTCTTACAGACTCATTTTCATTCTGTCATCCAACTAAACATGATTAATAAGTGTAGAAATGGAATAAATCATTATGACCAGAATGAAAAAAATGTTTCTCTAACGTAAAATGAAATAAAGTGTTTTATGAATGCCAAATGAAATGACTTATTATATCAAAAACTATAATTTAAATTTATTATAGTTCCTCTATTTTTCTCTTTCAACTTTTAAATGGAATCAAAATTACATCAAAGTTCTTTACTAACTACATCCTATCCTAAAACAAACTTTCTATCATCCAACTGTCATCCAACTTTTCTTCCAGACTCATTTTCAGCCTGTCATCCAACTAAACATGATTAATAAGAGTAAAAATGGAATAAATCATTATGACTGGAATGAAAAAAAAGTGTTTTGCAAATGTAAAATGAAATAAAGTGTTTTACGAATGTCAAATGAAATGACTTATTACATCAAAAACTATCATTTAAATTTATTAAAGGTTTTTTTTTTTTTTTTTTTTTTTTTTTTTTTTTTTNCCTTTAAATGAAATCAAATTACATTTCTTTACTAACTACATTCTATCCTAAAAAAAACTTTATGTCATCCAACTGTCATCTAACTTTTCTTACAGACTCATTTTCATTCTGTCATCCAACTAAACCTGATTAATAACGGTCATCTCATCACCTCATATATGCTATTGCGTCGTTCATTTCATTCATTTAATTTGTTATTCTATACAATCAAATACATTTAAAAAATGGTCACATTTTCAAAGGGGATTTACGCTCTCCAAAATGTCGTTGAGTCAGTTTAAACACCACCTTCCACATATTGTTTTTGGGGTCGCGTGTGTGAGCCTGTCGGTTCCTATTTTCTTTTTATAAAGGCAATCTTTTTCTTTCCCTGAACCGATGACTTGCTTGTTTAGTACTGCTAACTATTATCGGAGAATCCCGTCCTTATCAACATTTTGTAAGTATATACATGGAAATATTTTATTTTCTTTTCAACAATTGCCTCTCACCTTGATACTACTCATAACATTCAAAACCATGGAGACTAACTATCGAAATACTGAAAAGTGAAAGATAGGTCATTTAACAACATTTTAAAGTATCGTGTACTTAAACATACGTTTGTTCACAAAGAACCTGCCATGTTTTAAGGCATTCCTATAATCTAGTAATTAGTAGTAACCAATCAACTAATCATGAATCACGTATACAATTAGTAATCCAAGTATTAATTATAAAAGAAATTTGAATATATTTTTCATAGGACTATAAAAATCCAATATATGTGACTGGTACTTGAAGTCTGATTCATTATGTAGCTTAGTACATACAGAAACATTGTGAATCAATGCATGCACGTGTGCCTTGGTTACTATTTCATGCGTATAAAAGTGATTTACTAATTCGAACATCTATTTAGATACTATTTTGATAAAAAAAAAAAATAAAAAATAAAATGATATAATCGTTTCTTAGAGGTGATAATGTTAGTGCAAAGGGGGAAAGTTAGTAGGTAAATTTTGAATGACATTTTATTAGTAACAAACTAGCAAGAAAAGTTAGTAAATAGAGAGTGTGTTAATGATATTGCCATTCAAAAGAAATACTAGTAAATAGCTCTTATAGACTTTGTTTAGAACGATTTACTATATGAGGTGATTGACTTGCCTGAAAGTTCACCGGAATTTCTTTGCTTGCATGTTCTTCTCTTCGATCAACAATTGCAAGCTGTTTTTTGGGATCTTCTATTTATCTTAGTGACAAACAAACGCTTGAGTTTGGGGCAAAAGAACAATTGTGCTTAATTTGTAACGGACAACTATTATTCTACAGCTGATCAGGTTTAATTGACAACAACAAATTAAAGTAGTTAGCAATTTGCCTATTTAAGATGAAATTTAAAACTATGTATGTGCTACAACAAAAATCGACCGACACGTTCAATGGCTTGAAACTATATATATGGACTCGTGCAGTGGTGCTTGAGGGTAACTTAAGTTTCAATGCAGCATATTTTTATTTTTCGTTTTGGCAATGTTTGACAAATGCATTTATAAGAATACAATGTAATTAACTATAAGTTGTTGCACAAAAAAAATTGCACAATATGGATCAAGATATTCAATCACTTTTGTCATCACCACATGTATAAATATTGGGTTTGTTTGAGGCAACTATATATTATTTTTTGAGGCTAATTAAGTTTTGTACATCTTATAAATGGACTTTTTGTGACACTTTGTCTAGTATTTTGCATAATATGGAATTATGGATCAAGATATTGAATTTTCAAAGGACAAACATGTTATATGTCATACCTGTGTCGTATACACATCATAGGAATATGTGGTGAAGAGGGTTTAGTTGAACTGTTCCAAGTGACAAACTTAATTATTTCATACCTCAAATGTGATATTTTATAAATGTCGAAAACCGACAATGTCGACCAGCCCACACACCCTGCCCAAGGGCAAAATGTGAGTATGGTATACATTTTTGGGTTATGAACTCAGAATCTGTATATAGCAATTACGCGTACTAAATATGCCTAATTTGTACAAACAACATCGATTTGTTGAATTGATCTTATTGGCAAAAATGTGTGTGGAAAACGTAGAAGGGGATGAATACGTTCCAGTTTAAAAACATAAATTTCTCGTATCAAATAACCAATCAAGTGTGATGCAATATGAAAAGTGGCAATAATAATTCTACAACTATAAAGATGTAGAAAGCATAAAAGAAAACATATCACCACAACACAAACATAAACACATTACAAATAAAAATACAAATCAATAAGTAAAAGGAAACGCAAACTGGACACAATGATTTATAGTGTTCAGTCACAAAGCTCCTCACCGGGAATTAGGATTCCATAGTATTATTTCTTGCCTTACACACCAAGCAATTCATACTATTGTGGAAAACCCTAACACTGTGTTCTCAAGTTTAGTAAAAGGGAGGAAGGAAAGTGAAAGTTATAGTAGTTCTGTTCTCAAGTTTTTTTTATAGAAATGAAAAGGAAAGTAAATGAATGAAAGTGAGGTTATTTTGCTTTAAAAACTTTCACCCCACTTTTGGGATGAAAGTTTACTTTACTTCATTTTTCTTTCTTTACTTCCTCTTTCTTTAGTTTACTTTCACTTTCCTCTTCTTTTTTTCTTGAGAACACAGTGTAAACCTCATGTGAATATGGCGATTCCCTTCTCCCCTTCAATTATAATCAACTCTCCTGCTTCTACCTGATTTAATACCTTATAACACTCATACTATTGTGGATTAATCGCTGATTACTTCCCCTTAGTCGGTTTTTATTTGGTTGATGATCTTGTAGTTTTAGGGGTTCATTTTTGTTATTTAGGGTTTCGCTAGTTCTTTAATCGCTGCTCATTAAATTCCTAAATGCATTTATTACTAATCATTATGTAGGTCGTTAAGGCTGCTGATGTGATGAAACCCTTTTTACGGTTTCATTGTTTATTTATTCTTAATCGTAGTTCTTTGCTACTGCTATTCTTGTCGTCTTCAATTGTTTGTGAGTTTTAGGGTTTCGTTGTTTCTTTTTTAGGGTTTCGTTTTACTTCTTATTATTGCTAGTAACGATGAATATTGGTGATTCTGGTGTTGATGCTCCTATTCTGAAGTCGCATGGTAATGTTGGTACCAATCCGGTTTATAGTTAGTCTAGTGCTCAAGCTAAGGTGGTTAGGGATGGAACTGTTGGCAACCAGTTGGAATCACCTTCTGTAATGAACTCCACACTGGTTGCTAGTGGTTCGAGTGGTCCAACTAAGGTTACTCAAGAGGTTCCTGTGGTGAGTTCCACACCGGTTGCAAATGTTTCTAGTGGTTCAACTAAGGTTAGTCAAGTTGTCCTTGTCGCTACGTCTTTTGCATCTATGTTAAAGGGTACTTCGGTCAAGAAGATTGTTAAGATTACGGAGATGAGGAATGGTGATTGTGTGGCTGGTGCCAATGTTACCATTCTTTGGAAGTTGTTGATGAGGTAAGCAATCGATTTGCTAATACGTTTTATGGTTACTCCATTCGAAAGTGACTTACCTTTCCGATTGTTGAAAATTATGTTCGTAACACCTGGGTGAAATTTGGTTTGCAAAAAGTAATGCTCAATAATGGATTTTTTCTATTTAAATTTGCATCTAAAGAAGGTATGGAAAGGGTGTTGGAAGAAGGTCTGTGGTTGATCCGACTAGTTCCTACATTTTTAAACATTTGGACACCTAACTCCAAATTAACTAAGGGTGAAATAACCTCGGTTCCTATGTGGGTTAAGATCCACCATATCCCGTTAGTTGCTTATTCTAAAGTTGGTCCGGTCTTATTACGATGCAACTTGGTCGTGCCATCATGCTTGATGCATATACTAGTTCGATGTGTCTCAAATCGTGGGGTCGTAATTCTTATGCTCGTGCCCTTGTGGAAGTGTCATCTAGGACAACCTTGCTTGATTAACTGGTTGTTGCAATTCCATATCCTAATGGATCTGGTCATTCATTTGAAAAACTTGACATTGAATATGAATGGAAGCCGCCAAGATGTAAAACATGTAAAATCTTTGACCATAATCATGAGAGCTGTCCTAAGAAAGTAAAACCGGTTGAGAAACCGTTGGCTAATGATGATGGGTTCATTGATGTTATTAGGAAGAAAGGAAAAGGTAAGCAAACTGGTAAGAATCAACTTGCGGATGGAATTCACTTGCAAAAGCCAAAGGTAGTGTATCGATATAGGCAGGTTACTAAGAAAAATAATGGGGGAGCATCGTTTTCCCAAACTAATGTTGAAACAAATGCAGGTAATAATGGAGGAGCATCGTCTTCTCAACCTCATGTTCAAACGAATCCCCGAAAGCCTACTAACGTGACCAATTAGAACAATAACAAAGTGGATGATATTAACCTTTTTGAGTTGTAAAATAGTTTTGATGTGCTTAAGGAGCAAGATTATGTGTTGAAACGTATGATTGATCCTACATGGGCTCCCGATAATAATATTGCTTTGTGCGATTATAGTAGTAGTAGTACTACTCCTATTGTTGAAAAAATTGGGAAGCTTGAAAAGCTAATTATTGATGGAAAGTTTACTCTTGTGGATGATGATGGTAAACCTATAAAAAGGTTGATTATCTGGGTGATCATGATGGTGAAGATCAGCGTGTTAGTGACTTGAAGGAGAAAAAGCAGTATACGGCTACTAAGCCTACCATTTCTTCCTCTACCAGTATTTCTTTAACTAAGGTGGGTAACCCATTCTCTGAGGTGGGTATGTGGTTGTTTCTGAAAGCGACGATGATGAAGTTCTGGAATATCCTAGTGTGACTAATAATTTTGGTAATGGGAGGAACGAGAAGAGTCTTTTAGAGCAATGGAAAGATGGTACATGTGACTACAATTAATATCAAGATGATTACTTTGATAATTGTGGTCTATCAGTGGCCCAATTAAAGGCTGCTGCCATCTATGATATTCTAGTTGGATAGGTTGTTTTTCCTTTGTTTTGCATTAGGTTGATGTGTCATAGTTTATGCTTGTTTTTGTTTTGGTTTTCTAGTAGTGTGTAGCTAGTTAATCATTTATGGTCTGTCATGATGATTTAGTGGTTGTTTAAGCGGTTGCTTGAGGTTAATGTGGTATTTCAGCCACATTTCATTGTACTTAACTGTTTTTTGGGAGTAATATATTTTACCGGGTGGAGGGCCCTTTACCCACAAAGCTCCTCACCCTACTCCACTCCCCGAGTTTCTGACTCCAGAGTTACTTCACTAAGTCAACAAACTCCCTTCGTTGAAGCATGAGAATACTCAATGGTTTGTTAAATTGTTTAATCATAATGCAACATAACAAACATATTGGAACCTGTATTGAAGTATGAGAAGACTCGAGATGTCAAGAGGTGTTGATGAATGTATGCATTGACGAATTATGGTTACGCGTAACTTGTGCATTTTACATTATATATTACAAGTTACATGTTTGTCATTATTAAAACATGAAAGGCCATTTATTTTAAATAACTTAACATTTTCACTAACAATGTATAACTTATATTTTGAACACAAACATTGGGTGTCTTTGCACAACTTAGCTGGAGCTGGTGTTGAAGCTAGAGTTCGAGCTTATAAGCGTTGGAGTTTATGAGAGTTAGAGACGAAGCTGGAGCTTTTTGTTTAAGATATTTTTGGTAAAGTAGTTGGAGCTGAAGCTTATATGTGTAAAATGACGTAAAAGGACAAACAATATAAATACACAAATTAAAGCTGATGGTACTTAAGTAATTAGCAACATCAAAAGATCAAACTTCTTATAAAAGCTCCTCCTAAGTAGCTTCTATTTTAAGATCTTATGAAATTCAAAAGCTTTTTACAAACTTGTATCCCAAACAAAAGCTAACTTATTTTAAAAGCTCAAACTTTTAGAGAATTTCTAATGGAAGATAGATCAATGACTTTTTTTTTGCCCAAAATATTCATTGAAGAGCTTTTTCCATTGGAGTGAAAGCTTTTTCCTCAAGTTATTTGAGGAAAGAGTCGAGCAAAACCACCTCTCACACAATTTGATTTTTTTATTTTTTATTTTTTATGATACGACCCGGTTAGGGGTTGTATCGGGATAGGGCACCACTTCAAGCGTGTGCTGGCTCCGTCAGAAATTAGAAGAAAAGAACTAGAGATTTGTTTATCATAAACTTTGATTGATTCATCATAATAAATAGTTACAAGAGTATTTATAAGACAAAGTAGGGTAAACCTTAAGACCTAAATAGACCATGAGCTCGACCCATGCGTATCATTCCCCACTCCTTCAAAACCACCTTGCCCTCAAGGTGTTGTCTTAAAACATTTTTAATTGACTTCCCTAAATAAACATGAAAACACTCCTAAACAAAGACACGTAAATAAAGATAGATTATATGACATAATCTTTATGCCATACGTTTTGACTTCTTTAGTCATTTGGGTAGTCCGTCCTCCTGAAACATTTGCGTAATCCGGGATCCCATAATCTTCTTTGAATTGCAATCTTCGCCTTTTTCTTCTTTCGTATTCCTTTGTCTTGGACATAGCACAACACCATTTTTCCGTCTTCCGCTACCCATGCCATAACACCACTCCCCCACTCCTTCAAAGATCACCTTGCCCTCAATGGTGATACCGAAGAATATGCAGATTAGAAGCCGTTAATTCCTCGCTTAAATTCCAAATTATTTCATCAACGACTATCAAATCACCACCACCTCCCAACAATTCTTCCATACTTTTCTTATTTCTGAAAATTCTTCAAACTTGCTATTAACTTCCATTACTCTCACCCGATATCGGAAAACCACCATTTACGGCGTTATTAACCACATCAACACCAATATATTTCATCAAGAATCCTAACGACCCTTTTAATCTCAGGTGAAGCGAATTCACTTTGTAATGATGGAATGTTATCTGATTTCTTTCAATATATAACTGCTCTTTCTCTTTTCTTAATCAATTGCCTCAAAACGAGCCTCGATATATGGGCTAAAGGGAAAAGGCTTCTTCTAAGTTGTAGGTCTTGCCCTCAACATCTCATTTGTAAACTTTAGTTTAAGCCCAGAGATATAAACGATGTAAGTAAAGATTCAGAGATCTCTTTACTCGATTTGCAAGTACCACAAACCTCACTCTCATATTCGGTCACCGTACCCATTTGTTTAAGAGCTTAAAAGTGCTATTCCGCGTCATGTCGCTGCCNATCCAATAAAAAAAAGTTTTAGCAAAAAATTTTTTTTTAAACCCTAATCAAAAACCCTCAACGAGAGCTCTCAATGAAAGCACCAATTGATACAACCCGGTTAGGGGTTGTATCAGGATAGGGCACCACTTCAAGCGTGTGCTGGCTCCGTCAGAAATTAGAAGAAAAGAACTAGAGATTTGTTTATTATAAACTTTGATTGATTCATCATAATAAATGGTTATAAGAGTATTTATAAGACAAAGTAAGGTAAACACTAAGACCTAAATAGACCATGGGTTCGGCTCGGCCCAGGCGTATCATTTTATTAATAGAGTGCAAAAAGAAATTTTTTGCTAAAACTTTTTTTTATTGGATTAGAATTAGTTATTACAGGTAGAAGATAGTTGGAAAGATGATTTTAAGAAAAAGTTATTGATAGCCAATTGCATTGTAAATACTCTCATAAACTCTCACAAGTATTGCATAAAACATACCCACTGAATTTATCTTGAAACCAAAAGAGTACCAAAAAAAATCCAACAATTGGTCAAAATGGCATAAATGCATATTTACATACGGGCCTTCATGCATCAAATCTTAAGAGTCCCTACAAAGACAGTGACAATATGAAAAGGATTGTCATAATAAGTTTATAGAGACAAACCATGTCAAATAGCCACACAATACACACTCCCTGCCTCAGTCTTACATATTTGGTACAACATCACATATCAATCAAAACATCAAGCAATTTAGGCCTTCCCAAAATAACTTCATCTATAGTTGCTCCAAATCACATAAAAAACCATAAAATCTAGTAATAATTTGATCTAAGCCACTTGTTGGAGCGTAAAAACGGCCCCAGGTGAAAATTTTCGATCTCTTGGTCCAACATGTTTTAAGATATGTTGGACATGTAGGTAAAGGATGAAAGTATGTCTCATCACATGTAAGTTTTCCACGAGGGCCACAAGTGCTATTGTTTCAGGAAATTAAAGATTCCTTCACACATGTTGCGCCGTATGAGTTACTATATGTTGTTTTTCTTTCGGTTTAATGTCATGGGGCATTGCCATGTTGCCTGTTTTTGAGAATGCTAAAAGAGTGTTTGAATGTACATCCAAGAAAACTGATTTTGATTGTGGACTATTTTATTGCTATGACTTTACCTGACCACCACCACCCTTTATTGAAGCAGACTCTTTTCCACTGCAAAAAAGTTTAAAAGTTCTTATACGTCATCTGTCAAAACAACCCACAGATTAACTTGAACTCCATTGACAGGAAACAAACTCGTGATATCACATGAACCTGAAGAAATTCAAAGATCTTTCATTTCCAAACGAGAGCTAGCCCAAATTTCAGAATGGAAATAAACTGTTTGATATAAGACTATAAGTGATTTCAAATTATCTTAAAACATGTTCTATCCAGACCTGTGAAACAGATACACAAAGAACATAAATTAAGAGGCAAATCATCTATGGCGGAAGCTTCTTTCTGCGCACTCTTTTTCATCCAGCGGAATACGCAGGTTCATGTTCGGGTATAAAAGATTGAAGAAAGTAAATTCACAGGGCTTCACATAAACTGTTCCTAAAACAAGAAGTATTAATATCACAAAACAGAGATTAAATGGCCATTTTTCAAAAGGGGGTGTTTGGATATTTTGACATGAAAAAATTAGAGTCAGAATCACTGTTACCCAAACACTCAAAAACTGATTATAACGACTATAAGTCATCATGCTCAGTTGAGCGCACAGCCAAACACCCCCTAATAGGTTTAAGTTTTTAACAAACAGAGATAGACCTCAAGTAGAAATGACAGCTGATGGTCAATCTGCACTGACGTTTTCATCACACTTACCACAATCTCATGATGATATACAACAAAAGAAATATATGCACACCACCATATATCCGTTTATACAAATCAATAAACATATGCATATCAATGTACAGCAAATATACCTATCAACGTAGAGTTGTATCAGAACCTAGCCTTGTCTAATGTATATAAACAAAGCAAAATTTGGCGGTGAAAGATTTAGAAGTAATTAACTGGCTGGAATGCAGTTCTTGACAAAAACTATCAATTAGGGATTAGTATTCTGCAGCTTAATTTAAAGCGCAATGAAAATGTCAACATCTATTCCACGTGTACCTGACCCAGGAAACATAGTTGAATGTAATACAATCGTCAATCAAAGGTGGCAATTTCAACCCATTTAGTTATTAGTGGTTTGATTCAGAGTATGTTCTATCTCTAGCGAGCCAAGGTCAAAAGGATAAAATAAACAGACTGCTTACAAATAGGAAGCATATCAAAGTGGTTGAAACTCGAAAGCTGTTGTGTGTATGCATAATGCTTAATACCTCCTAAATTACTTAGACAGAAAACAAGATTGTTGCTAAAAAAAACAATTTTCGTAATCATACTTGGCATACTAACGTATTATACAAAATTGGACAAAAAGTGCTTCTAGTTTACCCAACCCGTTCTGACCCGTTCCCATTTCGCCACCTCTAATTGTCATAACAAGGAATAGGACCGAGTTACAAACATATGTTTCTTAACAATGTATGAATCAAACTCCTACCAATGTTCCATTGCTCATAAAATTTTCACACTATTCTCATTAATAAAATTCTA
>LBNU01008829.1:21143-34592 GCA_014162995.1 Artemisia annua
CCCAGACCAGAGGCAAAGGTCATAATAAGAGAGCTTGTACGGGACAGAGGCAACAAGGACAAGAAGAAGGAAGGATAACAGATGAGGTACTAAAAGATCAACTCAGCCAAGTGTGATCTTCTGCAACAGAGGTGGGGGCAGGGCCAAGTCATCAATGGCACGTCCTGAGCCGCGGCGGGCTACACAAGCAGTCAAGTCTCACAAGCCTAAAGGGAATGGTGGAGGTCAAAGAAGAAGAGGATCAAGAGAAAACGTCGCCAAGTGAATCAACACAATTGTGGTGTGGCAATAAACTAAGGGTTGGTTATTTTTTCTGGTTTTAACACAATGAGTTATGGATGTGTGTAACTGGTTCTGTCTTCTAGACAATAACTTGCTAACATTGTTTTCTAGACTTGATTAATTATGAATGTATTTGATTATATATCATTTTTGTTTAATTTTATTCTTACGGCATAATGCTCTGCACAATGGTGTGGTTTGCGCGAAACTCATATATACTAACGTATATTGGAATGACTCAACAAGGTGCTACTATTTAAGTATACCGATGACCCACCAATTCGTTTTGACCTTTGTAAGCAAAGTTGATAAGGAACCAGAAATCAAGTTGTCTTCATATTGATTCTGCAAGTAAAATAACCTTTATTGAGCTCTACATTGGGTCTTCTTATAATCAACAAGACAATCATCACAACGATGATCCCCACTATATGCTAAAATCAAACACTTTTTATTAACATGAGGACCAATACAAACCAGAGATGACCTTAAACCTGTGATTAAGGGGTGAGCAGAACCGCACGCAACCACAAAGACCGCAACCGTAAACCGAACCACAAAAAACCGCACCAACGGCAAATAATGTGCGTGGATCGGTTTTAAAGAAAAACAGAAAAAGCGCGGGCAAAAAGCGGTGCGGTGGCGGTTTTACCCATAAACGAACCACACACACCCACCGACCACAACAGGCGTTGATTTTGTAAACCGAAAATGGCACATTGGAGTGAATTTATGTGTGTTAATTAAGTAGCTTTCTAATGCAGTATTATACCTTAATACTCGTTATAAGTCCATAAGTGATTGTTGTGTTTAAATTAAACATATTCATTGTTAAACCGAAAAAATACAAACTTGTAACAAAAACCGCAAAAACCAACATTAATTAATATGTCATAAGTGGATTGGTGCGGTGCGGTTTAACGACGCCGCAAAACCACAAAAACCGCAAAACAAACTGCAAAACCGAAACCGCAAAAATGTGTGCGGTTTCGTTTCTATTTTCATGAATCGCAAGTGCGTGTGGTTCCGGTTTTAGCCAAACCGCACCAACCGCACCGTTCTCAACCCTACGCTGTGTGATGATACAACCAGAAAGATGTCAACACACCACATACCAAGACCAACCTAAAGAACTAATGGCAATGAAAAAAAAGCCAACTAAAAATAAGGAGACCTTGCTGAGCTCTTAAATCCGCTGATCCTTCTCCCTCCATCACCTCAACTGCTCGTCCAACTCTTCTGTCAAGCTCATTCCTCGCCCCCTCCAACAGGCCAGGAACACAACAACTGCCGGCACGACCATTGGAGGAATCCGCCGATCGCAATAAACCCCACATGAAGGACAAGCAGTAGAATCGTAAAAGTCCTCGACCTGGGTTCCTGTTTGTCCAGCTTGTTTTGATTGTTGCTTGTTTCCCACAGTCACAAATCAAGACCATATTTTTTGCCGGATTTTCGGAAAGTGTGAAACTTTAATGTGCTGCAACGTTCATATATAACTGGGACTGGATAGTGTACTGTTTGTAAAAAAGGCAAACAATCGCTTGCAATTTTAGTCCCTCAAGCTACAGTGTCACTAGCTTAGTACCCGGGGAACCGTGAAATGACGATACTACCCTCGATGACATGATACTTAACGGGAAAACTAACGGAAAAGGCCTCTCGATGGCGATTTTGCGAAAATGTGGAACGTGGGCGGCTTTTTTGCGCTACTTTTTGTCTCGGTCCCATTTTTGCGAAAATGTGGAACGTGAGGGACCATTTTTGCAATTTACCCAAAAAGAAAAGTTTGCAAATGGGTCTTTATAGGTGTGAGTAGGGTGTATTTGAGACGGGACAACTTGTAAATATTTGCGAGTGGCTTGGATGGTGATATCAATCGACGTGGTATTAGTTGAGTCGAGCCTGAAATGTCAGTTATTTCATTGAGGTTGAGCCCAACCTGCAAAACAAATGCTCGGTCGAGCTAGAGATTGGAAATGTATCACCTTGGCTTGGGTCGTCACATCATTATACTTTGAAGAAGAAAGAACAAAAGAAAATGTACGACGGTTACAACCAAAAGCATTTATAGAAAGAAAGTATAAAATTATAAGAATGCAACAAACTTAATAGGTTTGAAAATGGCAAAAACGCTATCTTCTCTACCAACTACCATATGAAATTCATATGTAACGATAGCACATATATTTTGTCCTTTTACAACTCTAGATGTGTCATAGTTCACGGGCACTTTAGCTCTACACTGACCCATTTATTTAGAATTCCCGATAAGATATCTTGGAACAAGCTCTATTAAAAAAAAAAAAAAAAAAAAAAAGATTGTTACATTTACGTTGTCCTATATCTACAAGTGTGACACAATATATAACTAACTAAATTTTGTTCTAGCTAGAAAATAAAATGGAACACTAATTCTATTATATTGAAAGTTTGAAACTACATAAGTCCCACATTTTTATAACTTTTTAATAAACTCTTGAAGGCCCCTGTAGTATGCTTCATAGTTGATACAGCTTGTATACCGTTCAGTTGTGTCTCCACCTTCTCCGTGCCTTGTTAAACAAATATTAGCAATAAACATGTTAGTTTTGGCTATGTTTGACGAAACTAGCAGTAGCAAAACAACAAGATAAATTCGAAAATTACCTTCAAATAATGTCTCGATCATCGACTCAATATCTTCGGGTTGATACTTTATATACTTATCGATACTCTTGCCTCCATCAAATTGTGCCTTATACCGACCCACAAATGACCTATACGCTGGACTAATAACAGCCGTTATCGAAACCCTGATCTCAGACAACAATTGTTCGTCACTAATAACCCACGCACTTTGCGTCTTGTGTATATCATCAAACATGGAATTAAAATTCTTAAACCTGTCTTTAAGTACTTTTCGACTTGGTTTCCCATGCACTTGAACACCTTCTTGAGTTAACCATTGTAACAACTTGGTCCATGTTTCCCTTTGGTAACTCTTGTGGTAATTTCGAACATCAGATGACTTACGTCTACACCAATTATCACCCATTAGTTGTTTCATCTCTTTTGAACCTTTCACTATTTGTAAAATGTATCGATTATTATTCATTAGAAATATGTACCGCAAGGACGGGTCTTTATAAAGGCCCGATTTTGTTTCGAGGTTAGTGTCTAGTAGTTCAATTATCGACACTAGTTCTTTTATACAATCTTCTCCAAATATATTGTCAAGTATATTTTGGTACTCTTCGAACGCGAATTTTAGAAAATTCATAACGTAGCGGATTAATGGGTGTACGGCCCCGCCTTGAACGGGGTTTCTACTCCCGTCGTTTTGGATAGAGTTTTTTAAATCATTGAACATATCCACGATTGAATTACCAATGCCGGCCTTTACGGACTTTATTTCTGCTTTCATATGACCATATTCTTCGAGATTTACTGTAGTTGGTCCTGACTCGTCAGCAACAATATATAAATCACGAAGTGATTCGTATATATCAAGGAATTTAAACAATCTTTTCGCCTTTGGTTTACTCGTTCCAACTTTGTTCGGAAATTCGAGAAGTGGCATGAGGGTCCCGCGAACGAGGTTAACAAATAATCCCGTAAAAACAGAAATGTGATCTGAAAAAACCGTTTTGCCAAGTTCTTGTTCCGCGGGTAAAAGTATCTTCGAACAATGGTTTGTTAAGTTAACCCATCGAGTTATATCGGGTTCGAGTGAATACCATTTGGATTTAGGCACATCTTCTACATTTACTTTTTCAAACTCGAATCTTTTAACTTGATCGTTTATTTCGTCTTTGCGTATTGTGCTATACGCTTGACAACATTCGTATTGATACCCTGAATGGATCATCACGGAAACTATTTTGTTCATCAAGAGTATGTTTTCTTTCGAGTAGCCCGGGAAATCTTCTTCAATAACCGAGCTATTCGAGTCCGATGCCACCGCTTTTGAAATTGGTTCCGAAGGAGCATTGGTGTCCCTTAAAATAGCTCGAAATTCGTCTTCTAATAATGCCATCGCTTGTTCCACGACTTTACTCGTGATACTAAAAGCAGCTTTTAGCTTCAATAAACGTCGAATGGAGCTTATAAAAAACTCGTCTTCTACTGGCATATTTCTAAATCTCGTGCCTGATTTGATCGAATTGTATGTTTTAATATTTTGTTCCATGATCCTAATAAATGTGTCCACCGTATTAGGAATTTCGGATGGGCTACCTTTTTCATCTACATTTGATAACTCGTTGAACAAATTATCAATATCGGCTAACATTTGATCATGATCAAAATCTATCAAAGATTCATATGGACCATCTATAGGGTCCGCGACATCAGTAATGTCGCGGACCTTAGATAATTCAGGTTTAGATTTTCGCCTACTCTTAGCCTTACCGCTATTGGTTTTTTCCATTGGAAAACTTGATAGAAATGAAAATGGTAAATCTAGGAAGATGAATGTATCAAAAGGTGGTGGTTTGTTTTTTAAGAAATTATTTTTTGTGATGACTATGTTAATGGACATTATTGTTTGGTCCTATTAAGGAGGGACGGTGTCTGGTTTTGAGTTAGGCCTTAAATTGATTACGACAATAAGATATACATCTCCCTAATTTAATAACACTAGCAGGGTACTCGCGCGTTGCAGTGGCGGGTACCCTGAAATAAAATTTCCGGCAAACATTGTTCGCTTATTATATGGTTTTCATGACATCAACTATACGTATGATGAAAATTTTATATCAAAATAATTTTAAGCAATTGAAACTATTTCTTATGAAAATATTAGAGCGGCAGGCGCAATATAGAGCCAACATACCGTAGTCGAAATTATTATGACGGTAGCAAATCAATGTGGTTAATATCGACTTATGTGGCAATTAGATATGACATGGCGTGATAAGTTTGATTTTATACTATATGGCATAAAAATATTTGGCTTTAAGACGCAATTAGATTTGGCAAGTGTGAAAGAATAAAAACATTTGATTATTTGATAATAAAATCACAAAGGCCCAACATATGAGTTCATAAGGCTGTAAGTCCAAAATCATCCCAAATGACGTAATGACTGCGCCCAAATTTTTGTCAAATACAATCACACATTCACAAATGACAATCTATATATTTCTGTGAACGAACAAAAGAGAACCAAATAATTTTGTTTGATTATTTATCTATATCTATCTATATCTATACTCTCTAATAAAAAAGAGTTTTTTTGGCTTACCCCTAATTAATTTTTTCCAAAGATAACTTAGAACCTCATGTTGCCACGTGTCCAACTCATTCTTTTAAACCCGTTTTTTAATATGCTTGAGTTTTGTCCTGCTAAAAGTGATTGAAAGTGTGTCTAAAAAGTGTTTGACTACCTTTAAAGTGCATTTATGTATTTGCCTCACAATTTTGGTAAGCTAAAAAATATGCCTCACAAGTGAGTTTTTGAATGAGAATTTTTGAAAAGCGACACTCGAATCTGCATATTAATTGTGAAATTTCAATTAGCATTTAAAACAATAAGTGAGCAATCAATATTCTCATTTGATAATTTGTGAAACAATTTAACACTTCCTTTTTCAAAAGTTTCTTAACTTAGTCAATTTTTCAAAGGTCTATCATCCTGGGTTATAATTTTGGAAACGAATTAAATATAGGTGTGTCATTCAAGCGTCAATTTGTGAGCTACATATTTACGGAATGAATGACGATCACCCAATCAAACATTCTTTGATTTGATTTATATATCGGTCTTTTAATTTGTTCCATATCACAAATATAAGAAAGAAATATATGCGTTTCTTTGCACGCTACCCCACAGCTTTACTTGCTGCTCTCTTTCTTCTCCATCATCTTGCTTCAAAGGTTCATGTTGTATGATTCTTTTAGTTACCATTCACATTAATCAATTCCATGTAAGTATCAATAATTAACTATTGATTGATTTTGCAGTGGATCCGTGTTTTTTAGTTGTATATATAAGCGGTTTCAATTGTTTTATATATATATATATATATATATATATATATATATATATATATATATATATATATATATATATATATATATATATATATATATATATATATATATATATATATATATATATATATATATATATATATATATATATATATATATATATATATATATATATATAGGGGGCTTTATTTTCAGAACCCTGTTAAGTGCGGGAACTGCGAGAACTCCTCTAGACCAATGAGATTTTTTTAAATTTTAAAGATTTTTATTTAATCTAAAGGGTATTATAGTAAAATACAATATTTTTATTAAATCCCGTTTTTAAATATCACATAACTTTCGGTTAGTTTTTTTTTTTTTTTTTTTTTTTTTTTTTTTTTTTTTTTTTTTTTTTTTTTTTTTTTTTTTTTTTTTTTTTTTTTTTTTTTTTTTTTTTTTTTTTTTTTTTTTTTTTTTCATGCATATTTCTAGAAAGTCAAGGTGCATATGTGTTTCTTTTAAATGATGCAAATTTACATGTGTTTATTGTACAATAGTTTAAACTTCAAATGAGTTTTACTTAAAATGTAATTGCACATATGTTTTTGTGTTATATTCTATAAACTTCTTAAATAAAAACTAAAAACATAAATTATAGTCGTAACCTTTAAATTTATTACAAACCAAGAACATAATATAATACACAATGTTTTATATCAAATGAAATACAAAATGTATCATTTTGAATATACATATGCACGCCTTCTAAGAACATATGTGCAAAAAACATATGTGTTTGAGGTTTCTCATCAGATTCTTTCGAACATGGGTGCACGTCTTCTAAGAACATACATGCACGCCTTCCAAGAACATGTATGTACTTCAGTTTCTCATCAAATTCATTAAAGCATATATGTGCACGCCTACAAAAAATAAGAGTCAAGATTAAATACTTTTAAAATAAAACTTAAGATAACATGACAAACATGTGCAAGCTTAAACTAGCAAACACAAATAAACAAGAGACCAATTTTTTTATGTATGCAAAACATATATGATCCAAACACAAAACATATATATTCATATAACCCAAACACAAAACATATATGTTTTATACATAAACATATATGTATCTTTCCAAAACCCACTCAAAAATGTAAATTTGGCTTGTGATTTATTTCAAAATTTACTAGTTTGACTTGACCATTAGGAGGTCACTGTTTCAAGAAAATAACACATGAATTTTCTACTAACATAATAGTAATTTAACAATGTAACTATTATTAACAAGTCATCACAACCAATCCTTGTGTTAAGCTCCTACCAAAGCCTATAAATAAAAAATGATTCTAGCAATTATAACTATATCTAGTAAATTGAACACTATAACAGTTTTAAAAATACTAAATAATGTACTCTCATGTCACAAATCTAATCACATGTACTGTAACAAATATGAGATTATAAAGGAAGAAAAAATGAAAAGTAATGTTGGGACCCAAGTAAAAGTTACAATTGAAACTATAATACCACTAATCGCAAAAGATGATTTTGAAGTTAACCATAGACAACCATTTAAAAAAAAGTATACACAAACAAATATATCCTATATTTACCATTGAATCTTAATTTATTACCCACTTCTTACCCTTTAATATTACCTCTGATTATTCTAACAAGAACCTTTTACCATTCAATTGACTTAAAATAAAAACGTAGATCATGAGTCATGACGACAAAGAACCAGAATTTGTGAGAAAAAAAATCGTCACGAATCAACATCAAGTTATTAAAAAAATCAAAAAAAAAAAAAAAAAAAAAAAATCAAAATCAAAATATAGTAAGTTACCTGATGTTCTTCGCATCGTCTTCGTGTTTATACATGAGTTTTTTTAACCCGCTTAGTTCAGAATCGACATCAGATGGTTGTAGGGTCAAGATCAGCGGATGATGGTTGCGAGAGAGATTCGAAGAGGCTACGGTAGTGAGGACATCGTGGTTGATTGAATAGATTAAAACATCAACAAAACCAATATAATTTTTCGTGATAGATGAAGTTTTAATGGCGGCTAGGTTTTTTAAAATAAAGAGAGATGATGGTGGTGGCTAGGGTTTGAGGGGAGATAAGTGTTTGAGAGAGAAGAAGGTTAAAATGTAACTCATGCTTTTGAATCAGTTTCTAAAAAAGATGGACGAATTTCAATAAGATATTCCATTAAAATTATTTTTTAAAAGACTAGAATACCCTTTTTCTACTTATCAGATATTCCACCTTTTTTATTTAATTACAAGAGTGCCACAATCATTTTTAACCATTGATCAACTAATCCAATGGTTAAAAAGGAGTTCTCGCAGTTCTCGCACTTAACAGGGTTCTGAAAATAAAGTTACACTATATATATATATATAGATTTGTGTTCATGTGGTGTACACTTTAAAGTAGGATATAATAGGCACCAATAAGGAGATGACATGTGGATTTAAGGCATTAAAATAAATCAAAACTTTAAATAAAATAATAAGGGCATTATGGGTAATTGACTTTACATTCATTTCCCTAAATCGTAACACCATATATCACGCCTCCTTCATTTTCTATAATCTAAGAACTGCCCATTTGTTTCCTTTCTCATCTTCAGCCTTTTAGATCTCAATAAAAAAATTACTAAAACACTCACAAAATCTATATGTTATATGTGTGAAATCATTACAAACAACCACACACGAACAAATATTTTTTTATCGTGTCTGCCTTCCCGAGAGCGGTTTTTGCCGCCGTCTTTCCATCCAAGATCTGATATCGGTAAGTGGTGTACATGATGTAACATAAGTTACCAGATCCGATATACTTTCGGTACCAAAGATTGTGTATATACGTTGCCGGAATCTTTTTTTTTTGGTGATACGTTGCCGGAATCTTTCTATTTATTATTATTTTTTTTTTTGTGATACGTTGCCGGAATCTTTACATATCTGAATTTCCATTTTGACATTTTTTTGAGACCATGGATGGAAATATCTGGTTGATGGAAAGACGATTACAAAGACCATGGATGTAACTTCCATTTTCCGTCATTCACGATGTTCTTTGTAGTTCAGAATGAAATATCATCCCGGAGTCCAAATGTCGTCGTTGAGTTTAGACGCTTCCACCGTCTTCACCGTTCACCATGATTTATATTTTTGGATTATGTTTTTGGATGTGTATCAAAGAGTTTAAACCACTTTAAAACATGATCTATTATTTTATTTTTATTTTTTTGTTATTAGTTGTACATTTGTACATCATGAAATGTATCGAAAAATTTAGTTTGTCACTTGAAATGTATCAAGAGTCTATGTGTGTCAAAACTTCTATTATGTGAATCAAAATGTGTAAACAAAAATATTGTATCACTACTAATGTATCAAACAATTAAGTGTGTCACTAAATACTTATAAAAAAACTCAACATGTCACTAAAAATGCATCACGAAATGAAGTGTGTCAAAAAACATATTGCATCACAAAATAAAATCACAAAATAAAGTGTGTCAAAAAACATAATAATTAAAAATGTGTCATTAGAAATGTATCAAGAAACATAATATGTCACTAAAATGTATCATGAAAAAATGTGTCAACAATATTAGTGTGTCAAAAAAAATTAGTTTAGTAATTAAAAAATCCTCATCTATGACTATAGTCAATATGGATGTACGTTTAAAAGAAAAAAGGGACGCTAGAAGCGATTTTAAAGTTACCCACATTTAATAGTGACACCAAGGCTAAGTCAACTGATTTAATGATACAATATGCCACTAGTTTTTAAATTTATTACAAGAATGCCATTGATTTAATTTTCCTCACATCATATCATTATTAGTACATCTAACGGTCCAGATTGGTACATACTCCCTCCGTCCCAAAATTATTGTCCCCCGACAAAAAACACATAGTTTAAGAAAAGTGCATTTATTACAGCTTTCTCTTTCTTACTTTTTAACAGAATGACAGTTTTACCCTTAAGTAATTAATTAAGTTATTCATTAAAGTTTGTAATAATAATTTCAATCAAGGGCAATATGGTAAACTGGATCAAACTTTCTTATCTATATTTAGTAGTGGACAATTAAATTGGGACATCCAAAAATGGTAACATGGACAATAAAAATGGGACGGAGGGAGTATTATTTTCTACTTTAAAGTGGTAACCACAATAACACTACCCTTTATCAGATATTCCACCTTTTTTATTTAATTACAAGAGTGCCACAATCATTTTTAACCATTGATCAACTAATCCAATGGTTAAAAAGGAGTTCTCGCAGTTCTCGCACTTAACAGGGTTCTGAAAATAAAGTTACACTATATATATATATATATATATATATATATATATATATATATATATATATATATATATATATATATATATATATATATATATATATATATATATATATATATATATATATATATATATATATCCAATGGTTAAAAAGGAGTTCTCGCAGTTCTCGCACTTAACAGGGTTCTGAAAATAAAGTTACACTATATATATATATATATATATATATATATATATATATAGGCTACATAGCAGTTCACATAATCATTATTTCCCATGGAAAATCATGAGGTATGTTCTGTTTGAGTTTGCTACGTGATTTTTACTACTCCGATTTTTTCTCCATTTTGCTTCTTCCCTGTTCGCATTGGAACCATTTTGCTTAATAAAACATTAAATGGCGAACCACTCAATAGGTGTTGGAGCAACTTGCAAGTGGTATTCCTCAGGAGGCTCGTGACATAAAATGATCGAACGGTTTTGTGTGTCCATTCATGTTGCACTAAAACCTGTTAGATACATGTTCCTTTAAGAAATGGATAACCGAGTTTGAAAATGATACCCATGACAAGTAATATATGAATATGGTGTGTAAAGTTGCATTTTGTTGTTGTTTGTGTGTATATTGTGCTTAGCTAGTTGTATGCATCGGAGATAGGGAATTAAATATGGATGGAATTATATGGATGGTTGTACATTATGTTTAAATGATTGTAATATTGGGTGTAGGGGTGTTTTTAATGCTATTAATGAATAATTCTAAGGATTTTGGTCTGAATTTAGATTCATGCTTGTTTTTGTTGTACACAATGCTTTGCTTGTTGTAGTTATGAAAATTCCTTGCTTTAAAGTATTGTAAACCTTGCATCTTTTTTTGTACATCTTAATTTTTTGGAGAGAGAGTCATTCCTCTATTATAAGTAGTATAGACTAGGGCCTAGGGGAGAGCAAAAAACCGAACCAAAAACCAAAAAACAAAAAACCGTCTCAAACAAACCGAATAATTTCTAAACCGATGGTACGGTTTTGGTTTTTAAAAAAACCAAAAGTTTTGGTTCAGTTTTGGTTTTTAATGAAAACCCAAACCGAAAAATCGAACCGCCTCATACTGATATTCAAAAAAACTAATTAAAAAAATATACATATTAGTTTTGATACAAGTACACCAAAGTCCAAAAACTAAGAGACACGGGTATTAGATATTCGTAACAAATGTTTATTTAACTAACAGACAATAAATTCGTAAAGTTAGTTTTCATTCTTTCATATATTTTTACACATCTCATCTTTATATACACATTATGTAATCTTATTAATTTTGATAAAATATTTAACTTACTTTTTATGATTTCTTGATTTAGGTTGTGGGAGTTCAAAAAATATCCGTATTTGGATATCCGAAAATTTGATCAAAATTTATTAAAAAGTTGGGTTTTGTGAAATGTATGTTTTGGAACTCATGTAAAAGTTTCTCAAAAATTATATATATTTGAATATTCGGATATATAAAACTGTTCTTCGAAATTTCGGATACTAGATATATAAAATCTTTTGTAAGTTTTAGAAACTAAATGGTTTCTCAAGTAACTAATAAGTTTCATCTTCTTTAGCTCAATCTCTGATCTCATTTATAACAATTTTTGGTAATTTCACCAAACATGGTAAACATTTTAGCAACAAATTACGGAGCTCATCCTTAGAATATTTATTTAAGGAAACAAGTTAATGATGTAAATAGAACAAACCTTCACTAAAATATGTTTAACAAATAGAGGAGAGAAAATTGGAGTCTAAAATAAGAAAGCAATATGTGACTAGATTTCATTTTCAATCACTAGGCAACATTTCTTTTATAAATAAAACAACATGGATGGGTGAGTTTAAATACACCAAAATAATTCAGTAATCATTGACTTGGTTCACCAAAATGGGGTACTACTATACACACCGAAAGAAATTACCAATCCTAGATTCATAGGCTCATAGCCTCTATTGTAAATTGGGATCTCGTAGTTTGTTATATAAAATAATAATTAAATAGGCCAAACGTGATATGGTTGATCAATTTCATGTTTTACTTTTGTGTTTGATTATGAGTTTACTTTTACATTTGTATAATCACAAGGTTTTTGTATGTTTTAATTTTTGCTATTTTTAATTTCATAACCGCGACTGTTTTTAGAATGGTTGTTTATATATATATTTTTTTATCTCATTGTGTTTCCAATTGCGGAAAATTAAAAGTAAAAAGAAAAGAACCATTGTTTCTCTTCGAAACCCTACTTGTCCGATCTAAATCAGGTGGCCAATATGATGTCGTTGGGGGCTAATGTAACACTGTTGTTGATGCTATTGTTCCAGACATGTTTCAGTACTGCCCCATCAAGCGGCGTCACAAGTGAACCGGAAATTCTGTTGACGCTTTTTGCTTTACTATTACTAGCATCATTCTCATTGGGCATTATGTAAAACGGTGTCGCTTTTGGTTTTTTTGCGGTTCGGTTTTCGGGTTTTTTCGGTTTTCGGATATCCAAAATTTGAGTTGATAGTTTTATTTTAGACCCATTATTTTAGCTAAGTTCTTTAAGTTCGGATATCCGAAATTTCGGATAACACTTTTATATATCCTGATGAGACGAAAAATGTTACGTTTTTAGGGGTCAGTTTGAGTCCTAATTCGTATATTATTTGATCGGATTTCACCCAAAGTCGTTTCTTTTCTCATTTTAGGTACTTTTGAGGAGAAAATCACAAAAGAAGCATTTTCGGGCGTTTTCGGAGTGAAAAAGTGCGAAAACAACAAAATCTCAAAAGACCCTAAAGTGCACAGAAGGTGACGGCGTCACAAGCTTCAACATGACGACGTCAGGAACAAATGAAGT
>LBNU01008832.1:2283-17382 GCA_014162995.1 Artemisia annua
CTCTATCTTATATGGCATTTGGTAGTTCACTTCGTCGGTCTCATCCTTAAATTTAACTATTTCTAAGGAAGGTTCATGAGTCATTCTAGAGACCTCGATAAATGGCTTGCCTAAAACTACTTGGGTTACACTTGCGTCGACTATTGGGCAGATATCTTCTACAATAACAAAGTCGGTGACATAGGTAAAGTTTCCTACATAGACCGGTAATCCCTTAACTCTCCCCGTGAAGTTACTAATCCATCCCTTATCGGGGAGCACCCTATACCTAAGTTGGTTTTTCATTATCAAATTATATTGGGCTCTAGTCATGATGTTTATGGGCGATCTAGGGTCGATGTAAGCTTTCCATATATGAAAATGTCCGATGTTGCATGGTATGCTGAGATTAGAAGGATCGCCCACTTTGATAATCGAGTTACCTAGGAAGTATGGGGTCTCGGAGTCATCGAATAGATTCTTATGATATGCTTGCTCTTCCCTAGTTGGTAACCTATTGAAGTAGCCCTCTTCTCCTACTTCTTCTATTTCGCTAATCTTAGCTTTCCTATCAGCCTCTACTCCCTTATTCTCATCCTTTGATTCAAGATGAAATCACGTTGTGACTCTGACGCCGTCAGGTAGTAATTCACTCTTTTGTCAATGCTTGCTGACGGCGTCATGTTGTGACTCTGACGCCGTCAGGTAGTAATTCCAGCTTCTTTTGAGACTTTGTCGTTTTCTTCACTTTAATGCTCCAAAAATGTCCAAATATGCATGTTTTCCAGAATTCTTCTCAAAAGTACCTAAAATGACAAAAGGAACGATTTAGGGCAATATTTGATCACATTTATACGAATTAGGGCTTAAATGACCCCCTAAAAGCGTAACACTTTTCGTCTCATCAACCAACCTGAGTGTTTCATAGCTCCTGGACAAGAGAACAAAGTTTGTAGGCTTGTTAAGTCATTATATGGCTTAAAGCAAGCTCCCAAACAATGGCATCAAAAATTTGACCACGCCATGCTAGAGAGTGGATTCAAAATTAATGAATGCGACAAGTGTGTTTATGTAAAAGACACAAGTAGTGGATATGTAATCTTGTGTTTATATATTGATGATATGCTTATCGTTGGCAGTAATGACAAGATGATCAAATCTACTAAAGACATGTTGAAATCTAAGTTTGACATGAAGGATATGGGTTTGGCTGATGTGATCCTTGGTATAAAGATCATACGAACTCAAAATGGATTTAAATCGCAGTTTAGGTGAAGGAATCAAAGCGCGTCTGGACAGACACAAAGGAAGATGGGTGGAAGAACTGTCGCACGTCCTGTGGGCGCACCGCATAACTATTAAGGTTAGCAATGGAGACACTCCCTTTTCTCTTGTTTATGGGACAGAAGCTGTCATACCGACAGAAATTGGGATGCCTACTATTCGCACAGCGGAAGTTAATATTGCAACAAATGATGATGAGCGGCGTATAGACTTGGATCTATTGGAAGAAAGGCGTGAGCGCGCAGCGATACGGGAAGAAAAAGCCAAGTCAAAAATGAAGGGATACTACGATGCTAAAGTACGAAGCACTTCATTCAGACCAGGCGATTTTGTATACCGCGCAAACGATGCAAGCCACGCAGAAGACACAGGAAAGCTTGGACCAAAGTGGGAAGGACCTTACGAGGTCATTGAAGAACTTGGAAAAGGCGCGTACAAGCTGCGTGATAAAGATGGCCATGCGCTACAACGCACGTGGAACATTCGCAATCTCAAGAGATGCTATCTTTAGAAAGGGCTATGGCCCCACACATGGATACCTCCGCACTTTAGTAGGTGCCCCAATAACGATCCATGTATTTCTGTTCTTGTTTCTTTCATTTATCTAGACAAGTAATTTCTTTTTCTTTTACAAAAACTTGCAAGTATTAATTCAAATTCGCGGTTTCTAGCTAACTCCGCGATACCTTTTCTTTACATTGTTATTCAAATACTATTTATGTTTCAATGTGTTGGTTACATTACCTTTGGCCTATATGGCGTGCATGCACTTATTAATACCCACGATGGTAAAAGGATGAGTTAACCTACTAAACAACTCGTTGAGTAAGAGGGTTGCAAACCCATCAACATCGGATCATGCATCCTTGTTAAACACCTTACGCTCAAGACGTTGGCGCAAGTTCCTTGCGCACCCCACGATGGATGCGCAACATTGCACACTGTGCGCGTTTAACAATTGAGCCAAGACTCTTGACCCATTAAAATAATATTCGCAGTACGCTGCATACACTTGTAAAATTTCATATACAATTGTGATTTTTTCTAAGTTACAAATTTCATACACGACTATGATCTTTAAACTTCATACATGATTATGATTTTCCTTTGAGTACGCTCTTGATTCTTAGACATCTTAATGCAAAGATATATAGCTAAGTACAAATATCATTCAAATTTTGAACAAAGAACAACAAGTTCAAACACAATTCTAAGTGATTATAGACTCTATAATCCCCCTTTCCAGTACGACTACGTAGGCAATTCATAAAAGCTAAGTACGAATATACAAATGAACTTCTTATTATTATAAACCACGCGTTTATACATACAAAATCGTTCATATATGGTGAAGCAAAAAACATTAAACAAGCCTAAAAGCTAGATGTACGCCTAAGCTGAGAGCTGCTACCATGGCTTGCAGCATCTCTGGCATCCCCAAGCTTCTTCAATAGCTCAGCATCACTGGGAGCAACCGTTGGCACGCTAACGGGCACCCCATCGGACCTTGGGAGATGAGCTGCGCCAACGCCACACAGCGGGTGAACTTTTTTCAAAAACTCATATTGAGGATTTTTTTTTTCTTCAATATATCTCGCGTTTTTCTCAAAATCAGTAGACACAACTATTCAAACACGTTTTGAGCAGTGATATAACAGAAAATGTGAAGTTTTTTTTTGTTCTTTTTGTTTTTGTTTTATTATTATTATTATTTTTTATTTTTTATTTTTTTTGTTTTTTCAATTGAATGTTTATGATATCAGATTAATTTAGAAATTGACTTCTAAAAATTAAATGATCCATTTAAATTTGACTCTTAAAATATTTTGAAGCATTTCATTATATTATAAATATAATTTCAAAAATTACAATTTTCTATATAAAAATTTCAATTCGATTAATTCTCGATTAATCTTTGCCTAACCAATTAATCGTTAAGCGGTACCCAATCATACAATTAGCGCCAAACGATTTTCACAACCTTGCTAATTATATAAACATGATAGTATACATCTAACATACTCGGAATATAATTTATTTTACTATTAAGCTTATTGTAACAAGATGAAACCCAACCAAAAACTTAAATTATTGCATCACCACAAAAAGTTTATGACATCATGTCACACAGGCTGTCATATATAGTGTTGGAGCTACGTACCAGTTCGGCACCAAAGATATATATGTTTTGATGATGACAATTGGCCCTAAATTACGTTTTCTATTTTGTGAAAGAATATAATTGTGCATGCTTCAAGAATGCTAGATATTTTTGTAATCGATCTTAGCTTCTTGTTGATTGAAAATTTTATTTTGTCAAAAAACTAAATGTGTGCTCAAATGTTCACATAAAGTAATATTATTAGCCATTAAATACCAACGTACATTCACAAATTTTCACATCTTACCAATATAGTATATAAAAGCTCATTGTTACCATCCAAACTTTCAAATTAAGAACAAATATAACCATTATCACCCTTATATACTTGCATCGTTAGTCCTTTTTACTAACGGTCGTTAATAAATAACTGAAAATTTGGTTTTCTTATGTTTTCGTCCATTTTAGCACTTTTTCGGCTGGTTTTACACGTTTTTTTTCCGTTCTTCCACGTTTTCGTCCGTTCTTACCCGTGTTCGTCCGTTTTTACACATTTTCATTCGTTTTCATTCGCTTTTACACGTTTCGTCCGTTTTTGCATGTTTTCGTCCGTTTTTGTACGCTTTCGTCCGTTTTACACGCTTTCGTTCCATTTTACACGTTTTCGTCCATTTTTGTACGTTTTCGTCCGTTTTTGTACGCTTTCGTCCGTTTTTGCATGCTTTCGTCCATTTTTACACGCTTTCGTCCGTTTTTACACGTTTTCGTTCGTTTTTACACGTTTTCATCCGTTTTAACACGGTTTCGTTTGTTTTTACACGTTTTCGTCCGTTTTTACACGTTTTCGTCCGTTTTTGCACGTTTTCATCCGTTTTTACATGCTTTCGTCCATTTTTACACATTTTCATTCATTTTTACATATTTTCTTCAATTTTACACATTTTCATCCGTTTTTACGTGTTTTCATCCCTTTTCACACGTTTTCATCTGTTTATACACGTTTTTGTTTGTTTTTACACATTTTCGTCTATTTTTACACGTGTAAAAATGGATGAAAATGTGTAAAAACGGATGAAAACACGTAAAAACGGATGAAAATGTGTAAAATCGAAGAAAATATGTAAAAATGAACGAAAATGTGTAAAGGACGAAAGCAGGACAAAACGGATGAAAATGTGTAAAAACGGATGAAAACATGTGAAAACAGACGAAACATGTAAAGCAAACAAAAATGAGTTAAAATGGATGAAAACCTGTAAAAACGGACAAAAATGTGAACAAATTGGACGAAAATGTGTAAAAGGAACAAAACGTGTAAAAAACGGACGAAAATGCCTAAAAACAAACGAAAACGTGTTATAAAGGACGAAAACGTGCAAAAATAGACAATAACGTGTAAAAACGGATGAAAACGTGAAAAGATTAACAACGGTGCAAAATATTAACGGAGGGATTAATGGTGCAAAAAATGAGGACGTTTTTTAGAAAATGAGGACTAACGGTGCAAAAAATATTAACGGAAGGACTAACGGGCAAATAACTTAACGGATAAACTAACGGCCCATCCAAATAAGGGACTAAATGAGTGACAAGTTTCAAAAATAGGTATCTTTGATGTAATAAAAACGAGTTAGGGACTNAAACGTGTTAAAAAGGACGAAAACGTGCAAAAATGGACGATAACGCGTAAAAACAGATGGAAACATGTAAAACAGACGAACACGTGTAAAAACGGACAAAAACGTGCCAAAACGGATGAACACGTGTAGAAATGGATGAAAACGTGTAAAAACGGACGAAAACATAAAAAAATGGACGAAAATGTGTAAAAACGGATGAAAACGTGTAAAAACGGACGAAAACGTGAAAAAAATAGACGAAAAGGTGTAAAAACGGATGAAAACGTGTAAAAACGGACGAAAACGTGAAAAAACGGACGAAAACGTGTAAAAACAGACGAAAGCATAAGAAAATAACATTTTCAGTTATTTACTAACGACCGTTAGTAAAAAGGACTAACGATGCAAGTATATGAGGGTGATAATGGTTATATTGTTCATAATTTGAAAGTTTGGATGGTAACAATGAGCTTTTATATACTATATTGGTAAGATGTGAAAATTTGTGAAAATACGTTGGTATTTAATGGCTTTAATACACAAGTTTTTCACTGATTTTAACTAGGGAGTACATGCACATTTTGAAGACATCACTTTCATTCTCACCAGTCACCTCTAATAATTTATCACAAGTGCACCCTATGACCCATCTTTGAATATCTAATAAGTGCACTAAAATGGCTTTGACCGGTATTCCCGGGTCTTAGCTCTTTCGCTTTGTTTCTACGAAATTGGACTCACAGAGCATCGAGTATGGTTGTGTAGCATCGGTGCTGTCCTCCAACCACAATGGAATTGTGTGTGTTTAATTTTGTGGCGAGTTTAGTTTCCAGTATGAGTTTTTGAAGTGATTTATGCGATGACACCTTATTATGCTCTTAAGAAGAATTTCATTGTTAAAATTTTGTTTAGGGCCTTCTTTCTTCTTGTCAATCTTTACTACCTTATAATGTATTTAGGACATTCCCTAAATAGCAAGGCTTAAAATTCAGACATACTCACTTGCTTGTTATGGAAATATTACAACATACACATAATTAAACATTACATTTGGAAATTTAAATACTCGTATCTTTTAAGTGTCTTTATATTTGTAGTTGTAACAACCTAATCTTTTAAATATCTTTATATCTGTAGTTGTAACAGTCCGCCAATATTAATAGTAGCCCATATCAAAATTTGTAACAGCCCATTACAACCATAAGATACCTCAGCCCCTCTCTCTCTTAAAACACACAATACCTCACTAAACAACACAATCTCTCTCACTCCGCCTTTCTGAATATTTGTTGGGGGCGTTATGTTCTCCTCTAAGAGAGCTTCGCAACAAGCTAAAGAATGTCCAAAATGAAGTAGAAATGAATGAGATATCGTGGCTCAAAGTGTGGCACAAAATCTGGAAAATAAAACTATCCCACATCGCTTAGAAAAGGAAGTGGAGACTAGTTTATAAGGAAATCCTTGTACTAGCTTACAAATTCCTTTAGGTGAGCTATGCTCCCACTCCTACGCGCGCGCAGGGGGGGGTGCAGAAAATGGGATTTCTGGGCCAAGATGGGTTCGAAGCTTCTGAACTCATGCGAGCCCGCGCGACCTGCGGACACGAATGCAGCTCCAAGCCTCGCATACGTGCGTATCTTTTTGCTGCAGTTTCGAGTATCCTTTTTCCAGAATTTTCTGTAAATCTATTTTAGGAATAGATTTAAACTTATCAAACAAGTTTTACAGAATATTTTTGTGTAAATAAAAGATATGCAAATGCAAATCGTGTTTATTGTATAACAGACTTGCAAATCGGTTTAAATTTTAGCAGATATTCTGTCTTGGTGACCAAGACAAGTATTCCCTATAAATTAAACCTATCTCATTCGGTTTTGACACACAGAAAAACGAAGCTCCAGAGTGACAGATTTCCAGCAAGCCAGTCGATCAGAAGCACACACGTTTTCGTGATCTTTCAGGCAAGTTTAGTCAGGTCCGGCTGTACGACAGCTTTGGACGTTGTACCCTGGGAAACAGACGGCGAATCTGTTTTAAGGGAATCGTGTTAAACACGAGCCTCGTTCCACGACCTTTACTGCTTTTATTTTACTTATCGTTCATAGAGTCTGTCTTCTGCTTTTACTCCTTTCTGTCTGTTAATTAATTTACTGATATTTATTTTCTGTTATTTATTTTGTTATCTGATTTTATTAATAAAGTGTACACCGTTTCCCACAATATTATACATATAATTTCAAAAATTATATTCTATATAAAAATTTGAATCCGATTAGTTCTGGATTAATCTTCGCCTAGCCACTTAATCGTTAGATAGTATCGGCCACACAACTAGCGTCAAACGATTTTCACAACATTGCTAATTATATAAACATGATAGTATACATCTAACATACTCCGAATATAATTTCTTTTACTATTAAGCTTATTGTAACAAGATGAAACCCAACCAAAAAACTTAAATTATTGCATCACCACAAAAAGTTGATTTATCATGTCACAAAGGCTGTCATATATAGTGTTGGAGCTACGTATCAGTTCGGCACCAAAGATATATGTTTGATGATGACAATTGGCCCTAAATTACGTTTTCTATTTTGTGAAAAAAATATAATTGTGTATGCTTCAAAAATGCTAGATATTTTTGTAATCGATCTTAGCTTCTTGTTGATTGAAAAATTTATTTTGTCAAAACTAAATGTGTACTAAAATGTTCACATATAGTAATATTATTAATACACAAGTTTTTCAATATGAAATCATCTCTGGTTTTTGTGTTCCTACCATGAACAAATGGGCGATAAAGGAGTTTTGTGGTGTTATGTGGCTTGGTCCATTGTGAAAAGGAGCAACGAGGTAGTACATGCGCATTTTGAAGACATCACTTTCATTCTCACAAGTCATCCCTAATAATTTATCACAAGTGCACCCTATGACCCATCTTTGAATATCTAATAAGTGCACTAAAATGCCTTTGACCGGTATTCCCGGGTCTTAGCTCTTTCGCTTTGTTTCTATTACATCGGAGACTCATAAAGCATCGAGTATGGTTGTGTAGCATTGGTGCTGTCCTCCAACCATAATGGAATTGTGTGTGTGTTTAATTGTGTGGCGAGTTTAGTTTCCAGTATGAGTTTTTGAAGTGGTTTATGCGATGACACCTTTTCTTAGTTTGGTTTTTCTGTTGTTTGGTCTCATTGTCAAGATTTTGTTTAGAGCACAAGGTATGTTTATTCGAGTTAAACTTTAATGCAGTATCATGTCAGCGCCACATCAGCTTTAATATTTTAACCATGACTAAAAAAAAACACCTCTTATCATAACTCAACCTTAACTAAAAAAAAACACCACATTTTAGGAGGCGAATATGTAAATTTTTAGGGGGCGAATATGTAACTTTTAGCCTTAACTCAAAAAAGTTAAAGTTTCACTTGGCGGTATGGTAAGTGAAACCTTAACTCAATGACTTCACGAAGCGTTAAAGCTTTAACGTGGCTTTAACGCAGGGGTGGGCAGTGTGTTTAACGTGAGTTTAATGCACGAAAGTGAAAGTTTCACTCACCTCCCAAGTTAATATACCCTCTGCTCTTAGGGCATTCTTTCTTCTTGTCAATATAAAACAAGATATCCATTTGTATATGCTTTCTTTTGCTCCAGATTGGAGCCTCTTGTTTCTCTTTGTTGTGTGTCTTCTTCTTTTGTATTTTTAAAATTCTCCATAAGTTACATGCCACACCAAGAAAAAAATCTCCAAGACTGCATTTGACCAAGACCAAAATATTTTTAATTGACCAATTCAAAGAAAGCTACCTTCGTCACCCCCTTTCCCTGTTGTACTAGCCTTTTCTCCTAGTGTGGTTAGGTTAGGTACAAAATAAAAAACAAAAAACTTAATTACCGATCTAAGTCCACATTAATTAATTAATAATAAAATCAGTGATACAAAACATGAAATTTCCCAAAACTCTATTACTTTTATAACTAGAAAAGAATATCACACACACAACTAATTCATCAAAAATGTCGATTGCAAAAAGAGGTCTTCAACAATACTTGTTACAACTTCAACAACATCCTTTAAGAACAAAGGTACTATCTTTTTATAAAATTTTGATCATATTATGGGTTTTATGAATTGGGTTTTGTTTATTTTATGATTCTTGAAGTGGCGTGTTTTTTTTTTTTTTTTTTTTTTTTTTTTTTAATATATTCTTGGTTTAAGTAAATTGTGAAATGGTTTTTATGATGGTGAGTAATGAATTTGGGTATTTTTTATTTGAGAATCATGCACGCTGTCGGTTTTCATTGTTATTGAATTTTAATGTTTTGGATGTTGATTTTGTGTTTTTTAGGTGAATTTATCATTGTTATTGATTCTTGAATGTAATATAATTTTGTGTATTTTTCATGTTATTTTGGCTTTTTATTGATTGTAAATTTGGGATTTGTTATTGATCGAATACATGAACCAAGTACTGTTTTTCTCGGTTGACTTAACACTAGTGAATTTAGTTTGATCTGTTGTAGTTTTTTTTTTTTTTTTTTTTTTTTTACAACTAATATTAATACTACTGAAACTTTTTGAATGTTAAAGGCTTTGACGGCCGGAGTTTTGTCGGCGATTAGTGATATAGTGTCTCAAAAGCTCTCCGGCATCCAGAAACTGCAAATTCGACGGCTTCTTCTCAAAGTGGTATGATCTGATTTTCTTTCATCACGTGGTTTAGTTAAATCTTTGATGGTTATATAAATTTGATCTGCTTTTTGTTGAGCTTTTGAAGTCAATGCTTTGACTTTAATTCGTTGAAGTATACACTGTATTTTTTGTATTTTAAGATTTGTTATTCTAATATCAATATGAATTAGGTGAAATAAACAATTAGCCATGTAAAGTCGTATCGAGTCCACAAACTTTTCATGAGGTTTCACTTTAGTACTAATGGCATCAGGAAATGGGATTTTTCATGTCTGGCCTGACATTCTTTTGGAAGCATGAGTTGTGAATACTATAAGTAAATGGTAGTATAAAATTATTAATTAAAGGATTTTTCAGCCCCAAATCTAAATGCGACACTCAAATTTGAAAGTGTCCTATTTTGTTGTATACTCCTTTATGAATTTATCGTCGTATGCATATATGAATTATTAACATTGGAAGTTATGCAGCTTTTCGGATGTGCATATCTTGGACCGTTTGGGCATTTCTATCACTTATTGTTGGATAAGTTGTTCAAGGGCAAAAAAGATTCTGCAACAGTCGGCAAGAAGGTATTATATGAACCTTTAAATAAGGATAAATACGGAAATATACAATCTTGCAACCCCAAGTTATTCGATGCCTAATTGGTGATTTCATCGACAATTGCAGGTGCTGCTCGAACAAGTGACAGCTTCTCCATGGAATAACTTAATGTTTATGCTCTACTATGGGCTCATTATCGAGGGTAAGGTCTTCTTACTACTAGTAATGGTTTGGATATATTAATGTTTATCCTCTACTATGGGCTCATTATCGAGGGTAAAGTGAATATACGATTCTTATAGTAGATGAATCAGTGGATGGATATTTTGATAGTGATTATTGTGGCTTGAGCATGCAACATCAAATAATCTGATGATCAGAAAATGATAAATATATGTTATTGTTGAGCGCTCTGAACATTTTGTTTTTTCTGATAATCCATATATATCATGTCACAATATACGCAGGAAGACCGTGGGTCAACGTGAAAACTAAAATCAAGACAGAATATCCGACAGTACAGTATGCATCATGGACGGTACTTCCATATTTTCCGCTATTATGCTCTGCTATGTTGTTTTACATATTGGTTGCTTCACCCTTACTTTTATGTTTTGTAATTAGTGAATAATATTTATTAACTAATTTGCAGTTCTGGCCAGTAATTGGATGGATAAACCACCGTCACGTGCCGTTGCAATTCCGTGTCATTGTCCAAAGCGCTGTCGCAATGTGCTGGTACGTGTTATTTGTTTATGGTATTGTATCGAAAATATAATCAAGTATAAAGTCATTGGAATTGATTCACTTTCTACTTTTTATTGCTAATTCCCTAAGGCTTTTGCTTGTTGATGCCATTCATCTTTTATAAGAAATTGACGAACAAGACCTGATTTACTATGTATATGTTGATTCAATTTGTAGGGGTATATTCTTGAGTCTAAAAGCACGATCAGTGACACCTTTGCCAAGCCTTAAGCAAAATTGAAAGGAGCTTCTCAAATTATCCCTTCCGCTGCTGCTATTACGCAGAATTGGTTTTTATTTTAGCTCGCAAGTTACTATAGGTATCCGTGTGTTTACCCTTTTATTTAAAACTATATTTGAAATATGTAAACACTATGTTAAAGATTGGATTATATTAGTTTGTATGATAACAATGATTGATCAGAATAAATGATATGGTTAGGCTTTACAATCTACTCAATAACCTGTTAAAGACAGTTGGATTCTTTAGTCATGTAACTTTATTAACTTATGAACCCTCACAAGCCGTGGACCATGGTGTTCTGGAGTTTTTGAAAGCTCTAGAAATCAGATACATCCAATTCAGTAGCAATTTGTTTTTGAATGTTTTGGTGGGGGTTAAGTGCTAGCCACTCTTCATTTTGCCACTGGTGCTTGTTTTTAGTCATTTTGATTAGCCAGCCATAACTACATCTGGTTAGAATCATGAGCCGCACGCTAGTTGAAATTGTTATGGCTAAAGGCTAATTAAGTAGCCCAAGCTATATTTAGTATGAATGAATGTGATAGCCTACTAAGAAGTTATGGCTAACCAGCGCTAGTCATATATAACCAAAGGTTGGCGTTTAAGTAGGGAATGTTAGCTAGTCACAAAATTTCATTATGGTGGAATGTTAGCTAATGTAGATGTTAATTCGTATGATGAGTGGATTACCTGGATGGTGTCATTGCGTCTTGCGGCAAAATCTAAATCGGTGTTTGAAGGTGTATTTTATGCTAATGTGGTGGAACTTATGGACGTATCGCAACAAACTACTTTTTGAAGAGAAAGCTCCTTTGTAGGCGGTTATTTTATTTTTGATAATGTTGTTTCTAGCTCTTTTTATTGGTGTAGGTTTAGATGTAAAGCCTCGTTTAGTTGGGACGAATGGCTCAAAAATCCTTATCTTATTTCGTTGTAGTCTAGCTCCTTGCTAGTGTTTTTTTATATATAATATCGCCGTTCAAAAAAAAAGTATGGATAAATCAAATTATACAAAGCTAAAAAGCGGCATCATCCGAAACGTGTCCCACTATCTATTCAGCTCTAGGGTAAAAAGGTCATTCCACTCTTTTTTTTTAATTCAACCTCAAAGTTCAAACGCACATAACTCTTAAACGACAAAATTTAAAAAAAAAAAACCGAATTTACCATAATTTGTAGAACTTCATTACCGTTAATTTGGTATAAATTTTGTTAAATATTTCGATATCTTTAACTTACTTTTACCCTTTTCTCTTTTTTTTTATCTTTTTTTTCCGACCATATTTTTTATCCTCATAACAGCCGAATTATGAAAAATTTAACACATGAAATTATAGATTTTCGTTCACTCAAGTTTTTGAATCACTTAAATCTGATGTCATATGAGTGAGATATCACACGTTAAAGATGATGTTTTAGTCATATTTGTTGCACACAGGGTGTTTGCAGAAATGTCTAGCTTAGATTTCTAGTGTTAAATTGTGTTAAATGCACTACTTTTTGTACCATAATACATCATTAATCATTTTATTATTGTAAGATTCAAAAAGTGATTTTCTTAATTGTTAACTATGTACAAAAATGTAGTCATTGTGTTTTATTGCATTTTAACTATAAATTTTACAAATATTAAATTCGAATTCAACAATTGTAAAACAAAGTTATATTCCCTCTATCCCAAAATAATTAACCCCCAACAAAAAACACACGGTTTAAGAAAAACATAATTATTACTGTTTTCTCTCTTACTTTTTATAAAAATACAGTTTTACCTTTAACTAATTAATTAAATTATTCTTTAAAGTTTGTAATATTAACTTCAACCAAGGGTGCTATGGTAAACTCAATTAAACTTCCCTATCTATTTTTAGCAGTGAACAATTAAATCGGGGCACGATAAATTTGGGACGGAAGGAGTAGATTTTAGGCCAATGTTGCTCGTTAGTCTTGTTCATCAGTCTTGTTTGTCATTCTTGTTCAACAGTTAGTTTTGTTCCATCAATTAGTCTATTGATAAACAAGACTAACTGATGAACAAGAAAACCTCGACCTACATGTTGTTCATTAGTTAGTCTTGGTCATCGGTCTTGTTGGTGCAAATGATTAATTCTAAAGTTTCGTGCGTTGATCTTCGCTATCATGGATGTATGCTATAGGTTTGAATCTTGTTCCTATATCATGGTTACTGACGATCTTTCTCTTCCTTTGTTGGTTGTTACCTTGTCAGTGGCATTGTGTGATTGAGCAAATGATTAAAACTTCTTATTTATGCCATTGATTAGCAAACGGATAGACCAATTTCTTATTGTTGAAGACATATTGTTAATGTATGGTAAGTGTAACTTCATACTGTAGAAGTATGTTCTATGAGGGTGTAATATGCATTTAACGCAAGTTATGAATTTTATAATTTCCGCCGTGCAACTATGGGTTCATGGGCGGAGCTTAGTGAGGACCGGGAAGGGTCCCGGCCCCCCTAAGCCTAAGCTCGTTAATGTAATTTTTCGCGATTTCATGTGTTAAAAATTTTTTTGTTTCACCTCGGCCCTCCCATCTAATGTATTTTCAGAAAAAAAAATTTGTTTCGGCCTTCCCACAAATTTTTTTCTAGCTCCGCCACTGTATGGGTTATTATCAAGGTATGTAATACTTGCATGTAGACTTTTATTGCTTTCATGCGTGCAGATAGGCATGTGTCCAACAATTTGTGAAATTAAAGTAGCTAGATTACAACTTCTAAGATGGTTGCTTGTGAGACTAATTATTACAGTAACTTGTAATATTTTTCTAGCTCCTCGCTAATCGTTAATAAAACTTACGCATTCTGGAAAAAAGCACTTTATTTTGCGTACTCAAAATTTGGTGCATACCAAGGGACAAATTCCCACCATTCATCTAGTTTGATCTAATGGTGAGGATTAACCTAAGATTAAATAAGGAAACCTAAGTCCATGTTTTTTTTTTCTCCCTTTCNTATTTTTTAATTCACTTTCTTTTAGTTCATTTTTTTAATTCACTCTTTTTAGTTCACGGGTTATTTTTCGTTTTCATGCGTCTTTTACTGTTTTTAAACATTTTCGCCCTTTTTCTTACGTTTTCGTTCGTTTTCATACGTTTTTCTTCCGATTTCTTACGTTTTCGTCCGTTAACGTCTGTTTTCATATGTTTTCATATGTTTACTTACATTTTCGCTCGTTTTCATATGTTTTCGTCCGTTTTCATACGTTATCGTTCGTTTTAATACGTTTTTGTCTGTTTTCTTTCGTTTTCGTCTACGTCTTCGTCCATTTTCATACGCGTTTTTACGCTTTCATACGTTTTTGACCATTTTCATACATTTTCGTTCGTTTTCGTCCGTTTTCAACTGTTTTCTTTCATTTTCGTACAGTTTTCAAACGTTTTTGTCCTTTCCATACATGTTTTTACAATTTCATACGTTTTCTTCCATTTTCATACATTTTCATTCGTTTTCATCTGTTTTAAAATGTTTTTTGTTGCCATTTTCAGATGTTTTCATATGTTTCTAAATATCACAAGTGATATTCTAAGTATCACAAGTTAAATTCTGAATATCACAAGTGATATTCTAAACATCACAAGTTATATTCTGAATATCACAAGTGATATTCGATATCACAAGTGATATTCTGTGATATTCAGAATATCACAAGTGATATTCTAAACATCACAAGTTATATTCTGAATATCACAAGTGATATTCGATATCACAAGTGATATTCGATATTCCGTGATATTCTGTGATATTCTGTGATATTCTATCACAAGTGATTTTCTGTGATATGCAGAATATCACAAGTAATACTATAAGTACCACAAATGATATTCTGGGTATCAAAGTAATATTCGTCCATTTTTCATACGC
>LBNU01008832.1:18304-38192 GCA_014162995.1 Artemisia annua
TATATATATATATATATATATATATATATATATATATATATATATATATATATATATATATATATATATATATATATATATATTTTTTTTTTAATGCTTAAAGTAACAAAAAGTTATAAACCTCTCCGCGGGAAATAAAAAAAGAAATTCTATCATCAACAAATCAATAATTCAAGACCAATTTATTTAAGTTTTTATTTTTGTAAGAATTTAGACGAAAATTATTAAACTTATAATAACAAAATGATGTGAGTTTTTCAAAATAAATAAATAAATAAAACTTAACTGTCACTCCTATCAAGCCAAAAGATCAATATAGAACTCATATTTGTCATAGAACAAATGAACCATTCTCAGCCATTTTTTTTATAAAAATAAAAAAAATAAACTTTCACCCTTTTAAAAAATTAAATATCTCGCCAACTATAAATCGTTACGCGAAAAAAAAACCATCGCGACGAGAATTAAATTATCTTTCTATAGACATGCATTGTTATATACTTCGACGAACTTTTTTTTTCGACAAACTTTTTTTTCTTCAAAATTCCCGCCTAGAAAAATCATATATGATTTGTAAAAATCATATGTGATTCGTTAAAATCAAATCATATACAGTATGATTCTTACGAATCATATATGATTTTTTAAGAATCACATATGATTTTTACAAATCATATATAATTCGTAAGAATCATATGTGATTCTTAAAACATAATCATATGTGATTTTTACGAATCATATATGATTTTTTTTGGCGGAATTTTTTTTTAAAAAAAATCGTCGCAAAAAAAAATTCGTCGAAAGTATATAACAATACATATCTATAGAAAGATGATTTAATTCTCGTCACGATGGTTTTTTTTTTCTAGCTTGAAAATTTACCGTTTGCAAGATATATTGTTTTAATAAAAAATGGGTGGATATGATTGGTCCATTAGTTCTATGACAAATATGAGTTCTATATTTATCTTATCTCCTCTTATCAATGACAGAAAAGTGCAATCCCACAACTCAAGTTATCCGGATGTTTGATTACTTTCACGGACAATTAAAAAATAAAAATTTCCCATCCAATTATCATGTCGTTTTTGAACAACGAGTTCTCATATTACTCAAATGATCTATCCAATATTAAAGAAGAAGAAGTTTACAAATTACAAGAACATTCATAATTGCGAAAACTATTTTTCTGGTGTCAATATGTTGAGTCAAAGGCAACCAGCTCACTAAGATGTGCCGTTTATGCTATTTTGCCTTTGCAAATCCAATTCTATTCTTCCCATGATCGAAGATAGTGTGGTAACTCCTCATGAAAACATCTCCCAAGATCCTAAAACACAACCTCAGATATTACTTCACAGTTCAAACAATATACCGAAAACCTGTGACGAAGCTAGGGACAAAATCTGTGGATAAAAAACAGTTGGTACCATTTTATGCTCATGTTTTTGTGTAGGTTTGTGTATAGTTATCTAGTAGTATGAAAACAATTTTTTTTTTTTTTTGAACATCAGTATGAAAACAATTGAATAACACCTAATTTGGAATTTGGAGTTTGGACTGCCTTTTAGTTCGATTGACATGTTACAATTCATTGCAAATAAATATATTTATCAAAATGCCACCTCTAGTCTCTGTCCCTGCTAAAACCAAGCATGCCTACACAACACGTGGAAATGAACACACGTACCATTGAGGAGTACGGAGGTGAGGGAACAATGGCAAGAAGGCGCTAACACAATAAGCATGACCACCCCAACCGATCTTAACAAGGTACTACAAACACCATCAAGAAAGGTATATATATATTGATGCACCGTGCGCTTAATGAGAATTAAAAAAAGATTTGTGAGCTGAGTGATAAGAATGTATTTAAGTTAGAATGGTACCTCATATGGTGAAAGAACAAAATCTTTACCACCAATGGTAAAAAAAACATTAGGCATGGTGTCCACGTGAGAACAGTTGAACTGAGAGTTTCATAAACGTGTTAGTACGTGTTTATCAGAACAACATCAAATACTGTAATAATAGGAAACAGGAAACGTATATAACATTATAACCAATACTTTGGTGACCTTGTGTGTAAAAGGATCATATTCGTGTTGTCTAACAGGAGACTTGGATGGCTGAATAGCAATGCCATTTGCTTGAATAGCATCATTAATATCAGTGGTGACGGACTACATGTAGAAATTTCATAATTAGTGCATTCACGCAGATTATTACAATACAAATTCAAGGAAATGTAAGTATAGATGACGCATACCAATGGGCCTCTAATGAACGAAGTTCCAGGGTTTACAATAGCAGAAAATCCAATGTCACCCCCTGTGCAAGGAAACCGATTTATCTCACCAATTGCAACAAACAGAAATGAAAACTCTAGTTAACTACGTTTTTCATTTTATAATTCCCTCAAGTTAAGAATGACCATAATTTTGTATCAATTAATTCACTGAACTTAGTTAACAAATTGTTTTGTATGTTCATTTCGTTGTGAATTTTGTGATGAGTCTTCTATTCTTGTTGTTGCTCAGCCAGTAACTAAATTTGGTGAGTTACATCTCTTACATGTATAACCGGTTGACCATGTGAATTAGAAGTTAAGTGATCGACTTGGTACAAAATAAGTATGATACGTAAGCTAGGAAAAATAAATTAACGTGACCATACCAGTTGATTTACCATTGAAAAAGACATCGTCCAAATCGAACTATCATGGAGTAAAACATCAAGATTAGATATGATTAATTATCAACATATTAAAAGAAGCAGCAATGTGGTAGAATAATAGACCTGCCAAGAACCCTTTTGTGTGATTGGAACGAAAGTATGGTAGTCCTCATAGTGGTTAGAATTTACACCACCAAAAATGATTTCACCTCCATTTTTTTCATTGGCATCACGGCTCAACCAAAATGAGAACAATGGAGACCAAAATAGACCTTGTCTCCTCATATTCTCCCTGATTAGTAATTAAATAAAACTTTAGCTAGTATAAATGAATATGTTAGTAAAGTTGATTATATTGTCTTGAGAAATAAATGTACCAGACTGGGATATCATCTCCAACGTAAACCTCTCTGAACCCAAGTCCAAGTACACCGTCAAACTTTGCCTTCTCAAATACTATACTAGGATCCTTGGTTACCTCGATAAATGCCTGTTCACATATAAAATTTTCTACTTCTTAACGATATAGAATCCTAGCTAGAGTAAAACATGTGAAAAATGCTTAAAAAGTTCATATTCACCTGGTTATCTATATAGAGATCCCCTATTTTAACAGTGTCTTTGCTAACAAATCCAGCTATTGGTCCACTACCATACACAATTTCAGCATATGACCCTGTACGTGTTGTCAGTTATTATATATACACAAGTCATACAACTCAATTATATTTTGTGTTGCATGTTATCAAAAATTTTGGGTTCGAAACTTTAAGTAATCAAGCGACATATTAGTTTCCTAAGATTCGTTGAAACTGACGTACCATTTCTCTCGTATGTCTCTGACTTTCTTGAATCATATCTTGAATGTACCCGGCATGCCTTCTACAGAAATGTTCAAAGGTAGGTCATTCGCGTTCGCGTAGAATAGAATAACAAATTAATCAATCTAAATAACAGAAACTCACCGAGAAGTGACACTTTGACGACGGTACCCATAGATTAGAGCTAGTAGTGTCAAAAGCAACAGTGAATTTTTGAGGTGGGGTGCCAATGCTGATTTCACCATAATACTCTGTGTTCATGTAGTTCTTTAACCGTATGATATTGTCAGATCCATAAGGTATAGTACGTACTTTCAAGGAATGACTCAACGCTGAGTGTGAAACAACACCAGCGTCGTTTGTTTTCAGCTTTTTCAAATTAATTCTAATGTGCCCATCAGTCGATGCAGATATGATCATGCAAGGATAGAAACACGATGCATAAATGAGGAAAATTGCAACGGCTGTTGTATTACGTCCCATGTTTTCCTACAGATAAATGTACAAATTGTGGTTACTTAATTAATAACAAGAAACAACAAACAACAATAAAAAAAAAAAAAACTTACATTTCTTTGATATTAACTTAACATACATTTATGCATGTCGGCATACAAATGTGTAAATGTGCTGGTGTCATAACTTCACAAATCACAGGATATCTTCAATAAGTATTATAAACTATTCAAGAATTTATTATTGTAGTAACAAAATAGTACGTACTAAATAATGGATTTTCTGTAATAATTATTTATTAAAAATAGAAAATACATGTTAATGCCCAATATTTGTTTCTGTTACTGGCTACACGGTATATATTCTTTTACATATTTGGTTGAAAGTCGTATTTATAATTAATTCTTTTGGACATATATTTCATATTTGATAAACTTTTTTAAAGTGTATTTCAGAATTAACATTATTTGATATTTTGAATCCAGTCATTAACAATTGCTACTATTAATTACCTAGCATTTACTGTATTCAACCTTTACAAACAACACTGGTTTATATGAATTCAACAATCATTAATTCATTATAGATTTAAAAAAAAAAAAAAAAAAAAAAAAAAAAAAAAAAAAAAAAAAAAAAAAAAAAAAAAAAAAAAAAAAAAAAAAAAAAAAAAAAAAAAAAAAAAAACCTCATGAAAATAAATAACATGTCTAGAATATAAAACTATAATATACTAGCTATTCTTTGATTTAAGCTGCAAATTAAAATACACCGGTTTTGGAATAATTTGGAAAAAAATTCCCACATGTTAAAGTATTCTTTTCAAACTTTTGTAGTGTGACGGCAGCTTCAGTTAGAAAGAAAAGGTTTTTTTCCTAAATAAACAATACCAAGAAAAATAATCATAAACATGCAATTTGATAAAGGAACCATACGAAATGAAATATTAATATAAAATTAAATCTGAACAATAAAGATCATGTGTTGTACCCGATTCTCACGATTATAGATTGTAAATTACTTATTGCACTGTAATTTTATAGTTACATAGTCGTCCATGCAGTTCTGCACATGTTTTTTCACTTAATAGGTCGCTCAAATTCGTATACGAAACATAGTTATTCAGTGACTTTATAAAATATTTAGTAAAGAAATCGTTGATAAATAAAAGCATATATCAAAACTTTCAAAACAAAAAATGAGTGAGAAAAAAAACTTACAAATGAGTTGATGAAACTCCCAAGCAAGAAATGTAGAATAAGAATACGATATAGAAGGAACACATCGCCAATGTGCATATATATAGTGATGCGAGTATTTATGTTTTTTGGAGCCCACAAGAATTTAATGTTTGACCTTCATATTATGTATGATTACTATTACGCATTTTAATGTAAATTAACACTAGTATACGTGGATTGTTTTTTAAATATTTGTGACATTTATAAGTGTAGCAAAATTATTATTCATATAAAAAAAAATTCACAGTTGTCTATACCGTGACAAAATAAGTGTGGAGAATAGCACTATTTTTTGTAGTGGGTGTTTCTAAAACAACAATTTAACGGCTTTTGCAAACTTTTTATTAATGTTTGCCTGAAAAAAAAAAAAAAAAAAAAAAAAAAAAAAAAACTTGGAGGAATTTCATCTGTCTAAAATAAAATATTAAAATTTAAGTTTAATGCAATAAATGTAAATATTAAATATTATAAAATATAATTAAATTATATATTTTATTAATTGACAAAAAAGAAATTAAGTCATAAATGAAAATGTAAGTATTAGTTATTATATTACTATAACTGTATTATATATTAATGACTATAAAACTATAATCATATATTATATTTTATAATTTGTTAAAATAAATATGAAATTAGGTTATAAATCTAAGTATCAATGCTTATATTACTATAATTTATGAAATGATAAAAAAACAAAAAAAAAAAAAAAAAAAAAAAAAAAAAAAAAAAAAAATACCATATTGCAAAAAAAATGATAATATACAGTCATAAACGTAATATTAATGATTATATTACAATAATTGTATTATATAATTTAGGAAATGATAAAATAAGATATTAAATCATGTGCAACAAAAATTATAATATGTAAAATTGGAGAATCATGCAAAATATAAATAGGGTTTTTCTACTTGTACCATGATGACACAAGCATAGAAGTGTTTAATGAAGACAAATGTTTTTTTTTAATAACTTAATTTCCATACAAAACATGGATAATTTTGGTAGAAATCATAAATTCAGAAGATTATTAATATCAATGAACATGAAGATACGGTAATTTAAGTTCATTTAATGCCTTATAACCTCTACCACCGTGACAAAAGTTATAAATTCCCATATAATTAAATATTATCTATAATATAATCTTTTAAATTTGAGTTTCATGAAATAATTGGAATCACTATTTTATGAATCTATAATTATATAATATATTTTATAAATTGATAAAAATATAAATTAAGTCATAAATATAATTATTAATGAATAAATTACTATAGTTGTATGATACATTTTATGTAAAGTTAATGTAAGTATTAATGATTATATTACTATAATTGTATTATACATTGTAAGTATTAGTGACTATAAAACTATAATTATATTATATATTTTACAAATTGGTAAAAATAATTAAGTATAAATGATTATATTACTATAATTGTATTACATATGTTAGGAATTATTAAATTGTATTAAGTCTTTTGCTACTGGTAGAGTATTTTTAGTTTCTGTTGGCAGGCATATAGTCCTGCTGGTATAGTACATTTGTGGTTCCTGTTGTTGGTATATGCTGGTTCCTGCTGGTTGTCTTGTTTCTGCGGGTTATAGAAATAGTCAAACCCGTATATTTAGAAGTCTTGTAGATAAAGGGATATGCATGAGTTATATTAGGAAGTGACATTGCATATCTCCTCTATACGTTTTGTAGTAAATGCCGAATTAGGTTTCTTGTAGTATAAAAGAAACTCACGGCTAATGTTTATGTACACCTTTTGAAACATATTTAATAGTTAGTAATATAGATACATAGAGGATCATTGTTATTTAGTTATTCTTCTTTAATTCTTGTGTTTATATTCCGCATAAACAAAAGTTTATTGTTAAAGTCTCTCTTGTAGTTTACTTGTGATTACATAAGTATTCTGCCTATTCCAAAAGGCTCAAAGATCTATCTAGGACTGGACCAACAACATATTTTACAAAACGATTAAAAAAAATTATGAAACAAAAATAAGAATATGTAAAACTGGAGATTCTTGCAATAAATGTAAATATTATCTATATAAATAATCTATTAAATTTGAGTTTCATGCAATGTAAATAAGCATCAATTTTTATTTAATTATAGTTATATTTTATATTAAAATAGTTCGATAAAAAATAAATTGAGTCATAACTATAAGTAGTAGTGATTACATTACTATAAATGTATTATATATTTTATAAAATGATTAAAGGAAAAAAATCATATGCAACAAAAATAAGAATATGTAAAACTGAAATTTCATGCAATAAATGTGAATATTGGTGATAATTTAGTGAAACACATTTAGCGACGAAAAAATAAATATTAAATTTTGGTTTCATTTTATTTGAGGTTTTATTGTATTATTATTATTATTATTGTTATTATTATTATTACTACTACTACTACTACTACTACTAATGTAATGTTTGTAGTTGTTAATTAAATTTTAATTTTAGTGTTTAGGAAAAAGAAAATGAAAAAAAATGATAACAACAATCGCTTTATTACATTAAGTTGGTCATGAAGAATGTTGTAGAGAGAGAAAGCTGAATTGACACTGATGCAACAGTTGTAATTGCGGTCCTGTCTTTACACCATTATGCCCAACCTTTGCTACATCTGTTCGGCGTGAAGTTAATGATGAAATGGAAAGTTGACGTTACACTAAGTTGCCTGTATGATGTTTGTCATTATTATACCCGATCTTATGTTTCTTTAAAATTTTATTTTCTCTTTTTCAAAATTTATGTAGATTTAACTCTCACTCCTATAAAGGAGTGAGAAAAATGATTTGTTTCTCACACTAAAATGCTTGAGATGTTTTACTACTTTTAAACATTTATCATCAATTAACATGTCCACGTTGTTACTTGATCGATCATACCATGATTTGAGGGAGAGTTCGATCTCTTATTATCCAAATGTTTCATATAAAAGAACATATTTACCAAGAACTGAGCATCATAATGTTAAAACTACAAGTTTGATGACGGAATATGAATCAAGCGCAACCACCACACTATAATGTGTAGTTTATGCTACACTGCCTTAGCGAATCCAACTCTCAGATTTCCATAATCGAATACAGTGTGGTAACTCCCCATGAAAACATCTCCTAAAATCCTGAAATTATGAAATCAGATAAATGTTACCTCACATACTAAACAAAAAATCAGTCCCAATGCTAGGCAAAAGCTAAGAGGTGTGAGTTTCTGTCTCCCTTCATTGTAACTAATATAGATGAATAGATGAGACATGATAAAATGGTTTTTGGTAAATTTTCATGCATCAATATGATTTATGGTTCTCATTGATGTGACAAATGTGTTTAGTAACAAGTTAAAACTATACTACAAAGGAGAAATCATTTTTTTCTTCAAAAACTACACTAAGAAATTTATAACTTCAAATTTAGTAGTACAAGTTATTGTACTTAATACAACCATTGTTAACATGCTATTTTTTTCCTTAGTTTCAATATAATATTGTTTTAGCTAAACATATTAAATGTGGCTTTTTCCAAAATAATTACAATATAATATACTTGCTAATGTTTTTGTCCCAGAAGTTCTTATAATCAATAATGTAATTGTTTTACATCATCAATTAAGTTATTTAAAGTTGTTACTCTCTCCGTCTCAAAATATAAGTCTATTTTAACTTTTTCAAGCCAACTTGGACTTTAAATATTTTGTTTGTATTATATAATACTTTATGAAAATTATATCAATGAAAATACAATTAAAACTCAATCCATTTATTTATTTGCAACAAGTATTATATAATATAAACAAAAATATTTAAGATCAAAGTTGGATTCAAAAAGTTAAAACGGAATTATATTTTGAGACGGAAAGAGTATACAAGATCGAACTAAGCTTCAAAATTGAAATACAAATGATGTTCATATTTTTCATAACTACTTCGTATGATCTTTGAACATTTCGTTTTTCTTTTCATTTACAAACATTATCTACTCACATGTGAGACAAGTTACAAAGTATATTATTTTTTAACAAGTTACAAAGTATTATATTTCTATTCCGTATAAAAATAATAAACTTATCGCATTTGTCTACATATTAGTCTTTTGAACCACTTTGACCTTTTACATTCATACTATTACCGACTACCATTTATATATTATTATAACACTGCGCGGCTGCCATACTATTTTAGTTGTAAAAATTTTATCACATAAATCATATAATCGAAAACATTGCCTGCCTAGGTACCCGCCGAACCGCTTCTTTTTTTATATAAGGATAAACAAAAAATTGTATCTTTGATGACTTTTGATTCGTTTGATCGTATTTCAAATAAGTGGGTTCAAATTGGTCTTTGACAGTGCTAAAACCAAGCGTACACAACATGTACAGATGTCAAACATACCATAATGGAGATGGGGCATCCAACGGCATGAAGCCACTAGCACAACTAGCATGATCACCCTCACTGTCCTTAACAAGGTACTACAATTCTACAAACACCATCAAGAAAAGGTATTTAGCCTTTTGATGCACCACGGGCTTTAGTTGAGTTATAAGAAATTATGTTAAAAGGGTACCTCATGGTGAAAGAACAAAATCTTTGCCACCAATGGCAAAAGAAATATTGGGCATAGATTCAACATTTGGACAACCATCAAATGAGTCTTCCATGGCACCAAGATGACGTTCATTTAGCTGCAATTTTAAAACCTTGTAAGTTTCCATGAAAAACGACAACAAAACATGAAGCAAACATTTTATCTAACAGTTTGCTATGCACCTTGTGATCAGAAAGAGGATCTCGTAACATTTTCCCCTGTCGTCTAACAGCTGACTTGGATCTCTGACTGGCAAAGCTTTTAACTCCAATGGCATTATTAATCTCGTTGATTATAGACTACATGTAAAGAACTACATAACTAAATGTATTCATCGTGATTACTACAACATAAAAGGAACAAAATGAAAGTTCATATCACGCATACTGTTGGGCCTGTTATCAGAGAAGTTCCTGAGTCAGCGATGGCAGAACAACCATTTTGACAAAATCCTGTGCAAAGAAAACAATGTAATGTATCAAATGAAACAATGAAAACCTTTAGTTTTGCGGTTTCACTAACTAATACGAGTAGTATTTGCTTTATTATTCACTAAATTTAGAAAAACCGGAAAACTTGGGTAATTAGCCTGTCACTAAGTTTCAACACTCATTTTTGCCATCCAATCACGCCAATAAACCAAGTGACTAGTATAATTCCACACATTTACTTTGTTGCCAATCACTCATTTAGGTTACCAAACTATTCTTACGATAATACGAGTTGAGTGCTTCGTATGAATATGAATTGCAGGTTTTTGCCGTTCAAGAAAAATTATTGGTTGATTGATATAGTTGTTAAAGAGTAGAATCATACCAGAAAAATAATGAGACTGTACGAGTAATTTATCAATGTTATTTGAAAAAAGAAGAAAGCATACCCATTGATTTTCCATTGATAAGAACATCCTCGAAATTGAACTATCATGGAGTAAAACATCAAAGATTGAAGTTAATTAAACCATCGCCTTTCAAACAAGAAGCATGATGCATGGGTAGATTTACAAACCTGCCAATAACCCTTTCGTGTAACCGGAACAAAAGTATGGTTACCCTCGTGATGATTGGGATCAATACCACCAAAAACGATTTCACCTCCGTTTTTTTCATTGGCATGACGGTTCAACCAAAATGAGAACAATGGATCCTTAACTAGACCTTGTTTCATCATATTGTCCATGTTTATTAATTAAAAAAATAACACAGTAATATACCTCAATATGTTACTATTTTTTTATTTTATTTTATTTTATTTTTTTGTTCGCCTAAGGAATAGAGTCAATAGACGTACCAGACTGGACTATCATTTCCAACATAAATCTCTTTGAATCCAAGTCCAAGTATGCCGTCGAACTTTCCTGTCACAAATACAAATCCAGGCTCCCTGGTTGCCTCGATAAACTCCTGATCATATATTTATATATATCAAGTTTCTACTTGTTAACTACATGTCTACATGTATAAAATCCTAAAGTAAAACATGTGAAAAATGATAACACGTAGTTCTACATATATACTCACCTGGTCCTTGATAACCAAATCACCAACTTTAATGTCGTCTTTGCTAAAGTATCCCGATATTGATCCACTACCATACTCAATTGAAGCAGATTTTCCTGTACGTCACTAGTCAAACCCGAGTAATATAACACAACAAATACTATACATGTACGTATGAATGTCAGGATATTTGTGATCAAAACAATCCAACTTTAAGCAACATGTTTCCTAGCTAGAATAGTTGGTGATTAACTAATTGCTAGTACCATTTCTCTTGTATGTAGTTGACATTCGTGAGCTATATTTTGAATGAACGTAGCACGACATCTGCACATATATCCAACCATTAGGTGTGTAACTTGCATGTAGACTTTTATTGCTTTCATGCGTGCAGATAGGCATGTGTCCAACAATATGCCCCGAGCTCAATACACGTAGTCTTAGATTGATTTTTTTAAAACGAAAGTTTTTTAACTGAAAGTAGCTAGATTACAACTTCTAAGATGGTTGCCTGTGAGACTAATTATTAACTTGTCATATTTTTCTAGCTCCTTACTAATCGTTAATAAAGCTTACGCCATTTTGAGGGAAAAAAAAAAAAAAAAAAAAACTAGTATTTGTGTATGTACTTTATATATATCACGGTATTATTTTTTTTTTTTTTTTTTTTTTTTTTCCTCATTTCAAACGCTTAAAGTAACAAAAAGTTATAAACCTCTCGACGGGAAATACAAAAGGAAATTTCTATCATCAACAAATCAATAATTCAAGAACAATTTATTTTATTTTTATTTTTGTATGAATTTAGACGAAAATTATAACAATAAAACTAAACTGTCACTCCTATAAATGACAGAAAAGTGATTTTTTCCCATTTTCCCACAATCCCACAACTCAAGTTATTGGGATGTTTGATTACTTTCACTGACAATTAAAAAATAAAAATTTCCCATCCAATTATCATGTCGTTTTTGAACAACGAGTTCTCATATTACTCAAATGATCTATCCAATATTAAAGAAGAAGAAGTTTACAAATTACAAGAACATTCATAATTGCGAAAACTATTTTTCTGGTGTCAATATGTTGAGTCAACGCACTACAACAAATTAGCCATTTGTACACACTTTTTTCTTCACACTTTATAAACCGTGAACTTTATTTTTCAAAATATTCACACTTATAAATGTGTAAACATTGTTCGCACTAATAAGTGTGATAAACATACGTGGTATAAAAAACTTCATACTTATAATTGTGAAAACAAAAGCTCACACTTAAAAATGTGAGGCAATTTATAAATTTAGTCTATCACATTTTTAGTGTAAGAAGTAGAATAAAAACTTCACACTTTTATACGTGAAGTAAATATTTTTCTTTTTAGCTGAAATATCATCACACATCCAAAGCGTGAAGTTTTATTTGTTCATAAGAAAAAAATAAATAAATCAATCAAAAATGAAAAACTAACCACGCTCTGCCAAATATAGTCTTCGTCCCTTCAATTCACTGGCTCATCAATTCTAACTTTTTATTTATTTATTTCAATGCTATCTTCAATTCGATCCATAAACCCTAACTGTTTTCTTTGTAAACTAATCAGTTGATTCGGTTTTTGATTGAGAGATAACAAACTGAACTGAATCAGAGACACTATCAGATCCGTGTATCTTGTGCTGTAACTCATCTGATCGTCGCTCTCAGGTATATATATACTTACTGAACATTCATTCATTTTCGGTGTTTATTTTTGGTGAATTAGGTGTTAGTTATGGAGATTTGTGTAACTATAGTGCGATAGATGTGAATTAGGTGTTACATTATTTGAAGTCGAGTTAGTATGGTGATGTTGCACGTAACGTGTTTGATGAAATGTCTATTAGAATTATATGTCATTCTTGGTGATGATGTATAGGTAGTATGATGATTAGGTTGTGCACGTAACGTGTTTGATGAAATGTCTATTAGAATTATACTTGAATAGTTTCTATCATTACATTAGACTCTAATTGCTCATTCAGTTTTTTCAGATGTTGTTAAATTTGATTTAAAATTGATGTTTACCGTAGGTTTTTTGTGTAAAATTATCTACTTGTCTATGAAGGTATAGGTTGTTCTGGTTATAGTTATTAGTTATTAGGATGAGCGATGTTACACGTTGCAGTTATTGATTATTCTTGGTTATGAGATTGTTTAGCTTGCGCGTAAATAAGTAGAATGGTAGGATGTTGTTTTCGTTAGGTTAGGAACTGCTATGGACGGTTCGACGTTGTGATTTAGGTGTTTTTTAGTGGACATGCGCCGAAGGTGCAGTAGGCTTGTTTGGAGTAATATTAACTCTAGTCTTCCCTTGATCGAATATAGTGTGGTAACTCCTCATGAAAACATCTCCCAAGATCCTAAAACACGACCACAGATATTACTTCACAGTTCAAACAATATACCGAAAATTTGTGACGAAGCTAGGGAAGATCTAAGAGGTGACATAATGCCTGGAAGATAAACAGTTGCCAGCATTTTGTGCTCATTATTTTCCTATAGGTTTGTGAATAATTATCTATTATATAAAAACAATTGAATAGCACTTAATTTGGAGTTAGTTCGTTTGACATGTTACAATTCATTGGAAATAAATATATTTATCAAAATGCCACCTCTAGTCTCTTTCCCTGCTAAAACCACTGCATGCCTACAAAACACATGGAAATGAACACACATACCATTGAGGAGTACGGATGTTAGGGAACAATGGCAAGAACGCGCTAACACAATAAGCATGATGACCCCAACCGAACTTAAGAAGGTACTACAAACACCATCAAGAAAGGTATATATATATATATATATATATATATATATATATATATATATATATATATATATATATATATATATATATATATATATATATATTGATGCACCATGCGCTTAATGAGAAATAAAAAAGATTGTGATCTGAGTGTTAATAATGTATTTAAGTTAGAATGGTACCTCATGCGGTGAAAGAGCAAAATCTTTGCCACCAATGGTAAAAGAAACATTAGGCATGGACTCCACGTGAGAACAGTTGAACTGTGAGTTTCATAAACGTGTTAGTACATGTCTATGAGAACAACAACAAATATTGTAATAATAGAAAACATGAAACATATATAACATTATATCCAATACTTTGGTGACCTTGTGTGGAAAAGGATAATATTTGTGTCGTCTAACAGCAGAATTGGATGGCTGAATAGCAATGCCAGTTGCTTGAATAGCATCATTAATATCAGTGGTGACGGACTACATGTAGAAATTACATAACTTAGTGCATTCGTGCAGATTATCACAATACAAATTCAAGGAAATGTAAGTATAGATGACGCATACCAATGGGCCTCTAATGAACGAAGTTCCAGGGATTACAATAGCAGTAAATCCAATGTCACCCCCTGTGCAAGGAAACCGATTTATTTCCCCAATTGCAACAAATAGAAATGAAAACTCTAGTTAACTACGTTTTTCATTTTATAATTCAATTCCCTCAAGTTAAGAATGACCAGAAAACTCTAGTTAACAAATTGTTTGGTATGTTCATTTCGTTGTGAATTTTTTGATGAGTCTTCTATTCTAGCTTGTTGTTACTTAGCCAATAACTAAATTTGGTGAGTTAGATCTCTTACATGTATAAGCGGTTGACTTTGGTACAAAATAAGTATGATACATAAGCTAGGAAAAATAAATTAACGTGACTATACCAGTTGATTTGCCACTGATAACGACATCGTCCAAATCGAACTATCATGGAGTAAAACATCAAGATCAGATATGATTAATTATCAACATATTAAAAGAAGCAGCAATGTGGTAGAATAACAAACCTGCCAAGAACCATTTTGTGTGATCGGAACGAAAGTATGGTAGCCCTCATAGTGGTTAGAATTTACACCACCAAAAACAATTTCACCTCCTTTTTTTTCATTGGCATCACGGCTCAACCAAAATGAGAACAATGGAGACCAAAATTGACCTTGTATCCTCATATTTTCCCTGGTTAGTAATTAAATAAAACTTTAGTATAAATGAATATGTTAGTAAAGTTAATTATATTGTCTTGAGAAATAAATGTACCAGACTGGTAGATCATTTCGATCGTAAACCTCTCTGAACCCAAGTCCAAGTACACCGTCGAACTTTGCCCTCTCAAATTCTACGCTAAGTTCCTTGGTTACCTCGATAAATGCCTGTTCACGTACATATCAAATTTTCTACTTCTTAACGATATAGAATCCTAGAGTAAAACATCTGAAAAATGCTTAAACAAAGTTCATATTCACCTGGTGATTTACATAGACATCCCCTATTTTAACATTGTCTTTGCTAAAAATTCCAGCTATTGGTCCACGACCATAAACAATTTCAGCATATGTCCCTGTACGTGTTGCCAGTTATATATACACAAGTCATACAACTCAATAATATTTTGTGTTCCATGTTATCAAAAATTTTGGGTTCGAAACTTTAAGTAATCAAGCAACATATTAGTTTCCTAAGATTTGTTGAATGTTGAACTTGACTTACCATTTCTCTCGTATGTCTCTGACTTTCTTGAATCATATCTTGAATGTAACCGGCATGCCTTCTACAGAAATGTTCAACGGTAAGTCATTTGCGTAGAATAGAATTACAAATTAATCAATGCATCTAAATAACAGAAACTCACCGAAAAGTGACACTTTGACGACGGTACCCATAGATTAGTGCTAGTAGTGTCAAAAGCAACAGTGAATTTTTGAGCTGGGGTGCCAATGCTGATTTCACCATAATACTGAGTGTTCATGTAGTTCTTTAACCGTATGATATTGTCAACTCCATAAGGTATAGTACGAACTTTCAAGGAATGACTCAACTCTGAGCGTGAAACAACACTAGCGTCGTTTGTTTTCAGCTTTTTCAAATTAACTCTAATGTGCCCATCAGTCGATGCAGACATGATCATGCAAGGATAGAAACACGATGCATAAATGAGGAAAATTGCAACGGCTTTTGTATTATGTCCCATGTTTTCCTACAGATAAATGTACAAATTGTGGTTAGTTAATAACAAGAAACTTTGCTCAAAAGAATAAATAAATAAATAATAACAAGAAACAACAAACAAAAAAAACTTACATTTCTTTGATAGTAACTTAACATATGTATGTGCATGTCGGCAAACAAATGTGTAATGTGTTGGTTTCATAGCTTCGCAAATCAAATAATATCTTAAACAGGTATTATAAACTATTCAAGAAGTTATTATTGTAATGACAAAATAGGTACTAAATAATGGATTTTCTGTAATACTAGTTTTTTTTATTAAAAATAGAAAATACATGTTAATGCCCATTATTTTGTTGCTGTTTCTAGCTACAAGGTATATAGTCTTTTACATATTTGGTTGAAATTAAAGTCGTATTTATAGTTAATTCTTTTGGACATATATTTGATATTTGGTAACTTTTTTTAAAGTATATTTCAAAATTAACATTATTGTATATTTTTAATCCAGTCATTAACAATTAATTGCTACTATTAATTACTTAGCATTTACTTATTCAAGCTCTACAAACAACACACTGGTTTATATGAATTCATCAATCATTAATTCATTATAGGTTAAAAAAAATGAAAATAAATAACATGTTTAGAATATAAAAACTATAGCAGCTATTCTTTGATTTAAGATGGAAATTGAAATACACCGGTGTTGGAATAATCTGGACAAAAATTCCCACATGTTAAAGTATATATCCTTTTCAAACTTTTGAAGAGTGACAGCAGCTTCAGTTAGGAGAGAAAAAAAAAAAAAAAAGGTTTTTTTCCTAAATAAACAATTTAAGAAAAAATATATATAAACATACAATTTGATAAAAAGGAACCACACGAAATATTAATAAAAAACATGAACAATAAAGATCACGTGTTGTACCCGATTTTCACGATTATAGATTGTAATTACTAATTTCACTGTAATTTTATAGTCACATAGTCCATGCAGTTCTGCACATGTTTTTTTTCACTTAATAGCTCGCTCAAATTCCTATACGAATACAGTGACTTTATAAAATATTTTGTATACAAATTGTTGGTAAATAAAAGCATATATCAAAACTTTCAAAACAAAAAATAACTGAGAATAAAAACTTACAAATGACTTGATGAAACTCCCAAGCAAGAAATGTAGAATAAGAATACGATATAGAAGGTACACATCGCCAATGTGCATATATATAGTGATGTATTTATGTTTTTTGGAGCTCACAAGAATTTAATGTTTGACCTTCATATTATGTATGCTTACTATTACGCATTTTAATGTAAATTAGTATTATGTCTTCATCTATATTTGGTAATGTCAAAATGAGATATAATCACCAACCTTTTGCCAACCTTTTTTGAGCTATATATAATGGTGTTTCTAAAACAACAATTTAACGGCTTTTGCAAACTTTTTATCAATGTTTTGAAAACCGGTTTTTTTATCGACCCGGTTTAGTCGTCGGTTCACCGGTTCAACCGGTCGAACCGCCGAGTCAAACCGGTTCTATACATATGTATACTTTTTACTATATTTAATAATTAGTATTGCATGATCTCATAATTTTTCCGTTTCTATTTATATATTCGATTAAACCGATAAAGAAGATTGAGACTATACCGAGAAGTTTTGCTTTTTAAGTATATATCTATAATAATTTAGCAAAAAGTTTCAACAAGTGATTCTAAATTATAATGGTTTATAGTAAAACTATATGAATTGGTTATTCTAAGATCATATATAACTATAATTTACTATTTTACAAAATTTTAACAAACATTTGTCATTATCACTTCAGCTTTTCAATTAAACTTAGAAAAGTTAATGGAAAGAAAAATCATTTTGTTAATTTTTTTGATAAAAAGTCATGACACGGCCGGGTTTATCAAACCAGGTCAACCCGGGTTAACGAAAAACCGGCGGTTCAATCCGGTTCTCAAACAAGCAAAAACCCGGTCCTATCCGGCCCGGTCTCCGAGCCGGTTCCCGGTTCAACCGGTTGAACCGGCCGGGTCAACCCGGGTTTTAAAACATTATGACAAGTTTTTATTAATGTTTGCTTGAAAAAAAAAATAAAAAAATCAGAGGAATTTCATCTATCTAAAATAAAATATAAAATTTGAGTTTAATGCAATAAATTTAAATATTGAATATAATAATACTAAAATTAAATTATATATTTTATTAATTGATAAAAAGGAAATTAAGTCATAAATGTAAGTATCTATCTATCTGATTCCTCCCAGACAGTCAGGTTTTATTTCTCAACCACTTGTGAATGGTTGATAGCATAAAAGTCAAACAGCCTGGGAGAAGAATGCAAGTTTACCAAGGAGTATAAAATTATATCCTCGGGTCATTTATGTCCTGATGAGGTGTGACATTCTGCAGTACAATGAATGTGTGTGATGTTGATGTGATTGAATATAGAAAAAACAGGAATCTGATTGACTAACACTGGGAATATGAATAGTAATAGCTCTGTCACAGCTATATCAATATAAACGTACAATCAGAAACCTAAAATGTAAAAGGATGTACAAAAGTACGTTCAAGTTTAAATAAACGTAAACGTATCAAAACAAAACAACGATTGTAACTATAGTAGGATTTGCATGCCTTAGCGGCTTAAATGCAAATTAAATAAAAAATAAAATAGAAAACTATATTTACAACTATTTATATACTTATTATTATTTATAAACTATTATTAACTATTTAATAATTACATAAACATAAGAAAATGTAAAATAAAGCTAAGAAAATGAAAATAAAAACTTAGAAAACTTAAAAATAATATAAAATAATTTCTGGAACTAAAAATGTATTTATTATACAATTATACTATTTATTTATTGATTATAAATGATTTACATGTATTTACAAATAAATTAAATGATAATAAAATGTAAAATAAACTTGAATAAATGAAATAATGAAATAGAAAAGTCCTAAATACTATAAAATGAATTTACAAACTGAAAATGTATTTATTTTACAAGTATAGTATTTATAATTAATTATTTACTATTTATTATTATTTATTTATTATTAACTATTTAATTAAATTAAATTTATAAAATGTACAAGATGAACAGTACAAAATGCAAAAGTATTTTTTACATAATCAAAATAACTTATATAACTTAGAAAAGTCATAAAAAATTATCTCAGATTAAAATTAAATATGAAAAGTAATTTATTTATTTATTTATCCTAAACCTAGTTTTTTCTTTTTGATTTTTTATAAATAGTAAATAAAAATAATAAAATCTGGAAAAATTCATATATATACTTTACATATGCAGAAACTTAAGAAAAATATAAAAAGTTAGTATTGCTTATTAAAAAGCTGTACAATAAGCAGATAAGTGCTTATAAGGCAAAACTGCTTTTAAGTATATAAAAAGAAGAGGGTGTAAGAGATAACCAAGAAAAGACCCTAGGGCAACTGGCATACAGGTACATCTCTATCACTCTCAAAAGGGGGAGGTCTCAGGTTCGAGCCTGCCTA